>NW_019060737.1:48449-65357 GCF_000696155.1 Zootermopsis nevadensis | reverse complement strand
CCCCGCCCCCCCCCCCCCCCCCCCTCGACTGTCTGAATTGTTAACACATTTTTCAGCCGTCGTTTCTGTTTTGCGTCGTGGTGTGTGTTCAACTTGCATGATAATTGAACGTAAAATACAACAAAGCTCTTCAGAACTAACATTTGACTATTGTTAAAATGCTTTAAAAGCAAGACGCTTTTACTGGAGAGACTGGCTTTTCAGGCTAAGGTGCTTTGTTTAATTGTTACATGTGTTGGCCTATGCAATTCTGTTTATGATTCTACGAACGTCGAATAACGTACACAGAAAAGAAAAAAAAATGTATTGTAGCCTACAACACGAAACGCTGAATTAGTTTTCAAAGGTCTGGTTTTTAATTAATGTTACAGGCCATTACACATCATGTTTAAATCGTGAGTGGCGTTGGAGAATAATGCTACTCCCTACCCCATTCTGTTTATATATGCCATTCGGTTTACATGCTGACTTAGCTATTTTCTGTTAGCAGGCATTTTGTTCCTTATCCATTGCATGATCTCTTCAGTTCCACTACATAATCATGTGGAATGATAATGGGTTAAATATATTTAGGTGTCCAAAAGTAGGCGAAAACATCACAAATCGACTGGCGGACACTCTTGCATTATTTCATCATATCAATGAAGTGAAATTAAATGAACTGTCAAGTTTAATTCCATATATTGACTTTCATTCTTATGTTTTAGTCTCTCTCTCGGTTTTCTTTAATTATACTAAACTTTTAAACCATATTGGTAACTGTATATACCACCTGCTTCAACATTCAGCAACTTTGCATTTTATCGACTATTTTATTTCTTTCGCATGATTCGTATAGTAAACATCGATTATTTACATAAACTAAAACCAGTTGATTTTTGTAATGCGTATGTGAGAACTGAGTGTTTAAATATTATTTACACAAATTTCGGGTTAAAAGTATTAACGTTTTTCCTCCATCCTACCACAAGGTAGATCTAAGAGGCTTGGTTATGAATAATCAAAATTTAAGCAGTGATGCACTGTAAAATGCATTTGTGTAGATAATGTAGGTGTTCTTCCGGCGAGGAACAGCACGAAATTTGTGTCCCTCGTGCATTTAAAATTGGAAGTCTAACGGACACAATTTCAGTCTGGCTTCACTAATTTCGGTAATCGTGTTGTTTATACGGATTAATCTGAAAACGTCAGTCCAATAAAAAATAAATAAAAATAAAAAACCGAACTTGGATACGTTAGAACAGGCATAAATGAATTTGCGGCCTTCTTCGATATTTTATGCGAACTGACACAGTTTTCGAATTATACACGATGTGCGGTCTCAGATATCTCCAGTTTAATAAATTTTAATTTACAAATGCATATCAAATAGCTGCTTTTGTACAATTGTTTATATTTCAATTAAATAAAGTGAAGATTTGTTTAAATGAAATTTACCCTTGTTAATTCTTGTCGGAAAACATAGCAAAGAATATATATAGCTTCGAATTAACAAAAGTAGATGGTTAAGACTTTTTCTCATGTACTTGACGTCTCCCAAACAGAAGCCCTTTTGTAATGTCGCCCTCACTAGACATGGAGTGCTTATGATTATGGTATTTTTCTATGTGAAAGTACTACTACAGTTGATTCACTGATCAAAATATTTAATTAACTTATTTAATCAAATCTACTGATTTAATTTTGTACACTAATGACAACTTACAATCATAAATTAATTAATTACATGACGGGATCAATAAGGTGGCCGATTTTAAATGCTATTTGTTTAATCGTTTTACTAAAATCGTCACTGCTAATTTAGGATTTCTGATTGCTTCTAGGTATTTCGGTTGCTTAACTCAGTTGTATTTGTGCCCTTCTGGTTTTCGACAGAAACAACACAGTGATAACGCAGTGTAGCCTACATTCGTTAACGCCTAAATTACTGGCAATTGTAGAATAGCCCTACCAGCGTGGAACTGGTTTCTCCTCATTTCGGTAAAGACAGGGTACACGCTTGTACCCGAGATTAATTCCGTATAAATGCGAGGCATTAGGAAGCCTGAGGGTTGTCCCACGTATGACATGTCTGTTGTTTTATACCTCAGTGGACTGAAATCTCTCATATTGCAACGTGACAACATCCCACTTACGAGGCCTGTGCTGTATGTAGGTGTAATTCACTTGGTTCAAATGAGTGTCGTCGCCAATACTCATCACAAATGCGTTGCTCACATTTTCGAGGAAGAGTGCGTCTGTAAAGGCAGGATGCAGGTCTGGACGAAGCGAGAACTTATCTTCGGCCACGAACACAGTCTCTTCTCTTGTTTTATGTGCACCTAACTCTTTTTTAAAAAGTTATCGTGTCAGATGTTATATAAGCAAAAAGTAATTCTTTCTAAATTCGTAAATTAGCGTGCTGTAATAAACCAGAAATTCAGGTAAAAAGTTACATTGTAGGCCATACAAATCTTAAAGATGTTGTACTGTAAGCTATCAGTGCCATAGATCTATACTAATGATTTAGCGAAAGTACATATTATGAGCTTTTAATTATGGATAATTATTCAATTTACCCTCAAGAATAAAGGGAAATTTTAGTAATAAACAGTCATAACTGTTATTCCATAAGGCCAAAAATCCTTTAAAAGGAAATGATCACCAATCAAACGACACTTGCCTATTATGTAAATAATATTGAATATTATTATTATTTTATAGACCTGTAACGATAATTGCTTAACAACGAAGGTAAATCTGTATCCTACTGATTTTCGTTACTTTCGTATTTGAAATATAAATTAGACCATCATACTAATTCCTAAATCCAGACCCAAATTTTACTTAATTTTCTCAGGTCTATCCTGTGCTATTAATTTCGTATGCATGGCTAACAAATGAACACCGATACGACCTGTCACTTTGTGCTTCCATAATTAACGTGCGGGCTTAATGTGCTTTGGAGGGGACGATGGTACCACGTTTTCAGCAGTGGAGACACGAACTGGTCAAAGCAATTTTGACCTTAGTACATTTTCAATGTACAAGGGATTTATGAAACGGAATGATAAATAATTCATCTCTGGAAATAACCACCTGACTGTACTGTACCCCCATTTATCTCAGCTCAGAACATGCGCACTCTTGTTGTGGAGGGGAGAGATGTTTGTGGTGTAGGCCCTCCTGTTGGCATAGAGTCGTAGAGAGATGTGTTAAGGTTAGGTTAGGTTAGGTTTCTGCTCTACTATAACCGCCGTTCTGAATTGCAAGTTGCATATGTGTTAAGGGGCAGAGGACAAAACATTTCTCGTTCTCCCTGGTAGGTAGTGGTAGTAGATAAGTTTTAATCTGTGTAACGTTCTACGTATTGGTAGACGCCGTATCCTATATGGAAAATCAAGTACTTCGTGAGGACTTGTGAATACGTTCATGTAAAACATAACACGGAACACAGGGCTTAATATCACAGAAGGCTTTTATTTTTACTGAACGTAATAATTTTTGTACATTTTTCTGTAGACACTTTCTTCTACAAATATCACAGTGTCCCAGTATTTCAGTGCCACAAGATACTATGAGGCCTACATATAATAATAATCGTTACATTAAATGCATTGTTGTTTTACGTTGAAGAAGATAAGAAAAACCATTTAACATTTAAATTTAACATGGTGTAAATAAAGATAAATTGTGGCCAAAATTAGAATATATATTTATGTTATATTAAATTTTTAAGCTATAAAGCATTTATAAAAATAAAGTTCTGTATGCTTTATTTTTTTTCCAAAATCCAGAAAAAGTATGAGTTGTGGGAAGAAAAGTGATTTAAAAGCTTGTACGTAGCAATTTGGTATCGAGCCAGCAGTACTTGTTCTGCTCAGAGGGCAAAGACGTCGGAAAATGGTCAATTTACTGCGAGGTATATATCCGTCCACATACACACGAAACCTTAACCTTCTGCCTCTCGTTCGAACAGAGCAGAGCTGAAACACGTCGGCTGCTCATTCTGTATTGCACGCCAGTTTACATTTTGCAAACGACGTCATTTTTTTGTTATGTTAAAAAAAAGGAAAACTGCCCTTTTATTCTCTTTTACATGTTTCAGCTGTAAGGTCATTCCGAGAGATGTGCCCCACCGGGAGAGTTGCCCTGATTATTGTAATTTTTAAAGTGCGCAAAATCTCCCCCCTCCCCTTAATCTGTTGGTCCGGGCAATCTCGCGTATCTTAAACCACTTTTTCCCTCTGCGTATTCATCGCCCTGATGACGGATGCACTAAGCACTTCTGATACGTCGGTCAATTTATACTAGGACACGTTTCGCAACATTACAAAAGATGGTCATATTCATGATTACGTAGGTTTAATAATTAATTATAGTCACCATACAGTCTTGGTTTAAAGGAAAACAAACTTTATAATAAGTTTTGTTTGCAGTACTTTATATTCAGAGGGTAAATAATTTGTGATACACTTCGTAAAGATTGAGCTGAATGATCAAGGTTGTGGTTGAAAATATATAAGTTGCAGGGGATAAAAGTGTATTTTCTAGGCCGTGATTTGGATATTTTTATTTTTAATGTTCGGTACACGTAAAGGCCAAAAACATTAATCACGCCTATTGTTTATTATAAGATATTGAGTGTTTCTCGTCCTTAACATGTGCTGTTTCATATTTTTAAAATCAGAGATGTCGGGACATCTCAGGTTGCGGGTATCATAACATATGCGCATGACAAAAATTTAATACTAAATGTGGCTCTGTCTTTGCTGCTTTTATAGAGGGTTCCTGACCTTTACGTGGCGTCTGTATGAAAGGTAGTTTTATTCCTGCAGGCAACTAAGTAAAATGTGTAGCATTTGAATGGAACGAGTTAACAGTATTTTATGGTGACAGTTCAACTACGTGGGTCCCAAAAAATTTAAGATATTTTAGACAGCGGGTGAAGTATAGCAGTTTGTTTGCACAACATGGAGAAGCCTGTATGAAATGAGCGTTACTGTTTTTACACTGTGCAGTTTTTCAGATCCTAAATTTATAATTACGTAACCTGTATTCAGACCCCATGTCTGCTGCGATGTATATTCCACATTAATAGCTGTATGACAACATCCAAATCACTACGTAGAGTGTAGCATTGGCCTACAAAGTGGGATAGTTCCTTAAAATACGTCACGACCACTTCCATCCATAGATTTTTCTGTTTGTTAATTGTCGTAGCTGTCAGTGGATGCTGTAGGCCTGCGGTCTGAGCTGCTAACTGTAGCGTTAAGTAAAATTTAATGTGGATGTAATTAAGGAATTTGATAGAAACTACGAAAGTATAAAAATTGCTAGAACAAGAAGGAGATGATAAATCTTATGTCAACACTTGTGTTCTTCAGACGTGGTTAATAAATTATTGTCCTAGAGTGTAGTATCATAAATTTATTTGCTGATGCGTAGTAGCTAATTGTTGCATTTAAGTCTCCCACCAGTCTGTATGGATGGGGTTAAACAATTAGAGAAACTTACTGTACCTGCTGTAATTACAGCCTCTGTGGCGTAGAAGGCGTCATCCCGAAGCCCACAAACCGTACGTTCTTGCAACCCCTACGTAGTAACAGTTTATTACCCCCTCACTTCATGGCGTTGTGGAGAGCAGCTGATTGTTGGACATTGCTTCTCCGTGTGTACGTGCTTCTCTGGTTTGGAGAAGCGTTAATGTCATGCCACTAGAGATGTCTGTCGCAGTTGGAAGCTTTTCTCTAGAAACTTCCGTAATGATATCATTTGCGAGATAATTGCTGTGAGGGGAAAACCTAGGTTTTCTAATACCTTCCTATCTCCCCACCACACCCCGTTACCCACAACTCACGCATCAAATCCACCACAATTTTCCTTTCATCCAGCAAAATTCTGTACACCATTGAAGAGGCAGAATCCAGTGAAACCGTTCTTGGGATATGATGGGGTAATTCTTCTTTTTCTGACCCGTGTTTCGTGGCTCTTATTTTAGCAGTTCTTCAGAACCAGCGTTCGTCTTCCTTCATTTCCATCGTAATTTAATATGGATACGTTTATTTGAGTACGTAATTAGACCAAAAGGGCGTGCTGTAATTTTTTTATCGGGCAATCGTTTATTTGGGCATAGTTCACGCTGTCGTCATCGAGGAAAATAAGTCGATTACAATAAAAAGAAATGTTAATAAACACAGAAAAATTTAATTAAAACAAAGCAATGAAAGTAATAACGCAGATATAATCTAGGTACTCCATTCTGCGTAAACATTTAAAACGGAGTGGTAACTGTGACCCACATGCGTTAACAAACAGTAACGCTGCATTTTGTATTTATAGGTTTCATATGATTCTTATTGTAAACATCGATTACTTTCCTAAATAGTATTAACCAGGTGATCTTTTTATTATTGACATACTGTCTGTATTTTCTTGGAGGTACGGACTGAAATCATATTATTTTTTATATGAGCTTCGGTTTTAAATGTTTCGTGATTTTGAGTGTTCGTCGAAACTTTATATTTATTACGTTCGTGTTATGAATGTTCATTAATTATTTTACCTGGAATTTGAAAACTAAGAGTAATTTGCTGTGGTAAACAGCGATCTAGCATCGAGGGTGACCTTGATTCTGCAGTTTCGAGGGAAGTTGGGTGAATCTATTTCTATTATTTAATTTTTTATTCGTACCACGTGATTGTCGTGGTGTTGCGTTCATAATAGTGCACCGCGTGGTGCACGTATTTAAACGTTCCTGTACCCAATCGTTCTTGGTCATTGTTAGACAATGCGGATGTGAATCCTTGTACAACCACGAGGAAGAATATTATCGTAAAATAAGTGTTTTCAGAACCTGCGTATTGTTTCCATGTAGGGGGAAATAATAAATTATAATTAGAACAAAAACATTTAGTGAAATCTTTAAGAAATAGAACTTTAATTTACTTCGCCTCCCGACCTAAAAAAACGCAGACACTCAAAAATTGAGGAAATACGAAAGTTCTTTTCTATTTTCTTCGTTCATTCGCCGCACTTAACCTGTTTTAAGTTTTGTCTTTTTTATCGACCGTGGATTGTAGGTGTACAAGCTATGCGTCTTTCTTTCATCGTTGTCTGACAGCTTGACTGGTCCGGGTTTTTTCGGAACTTATAACGAACCTTCTATTCATGTCCTCTACATTCAAGACCAAAACCACTTATGGCGCGCTGGTATCTGTAGAAGAATAGTGAAAAGCCTGTACAGTACTCACTCTTAAGGGCTTTTTCTCTCACTTTCTTTTTCCTAAGTCTGTCTAGCATACGCCGTGTAATGCTCTTCTGTCACCGAACTATTTGTCTACGTCATAGAATTCAAGAAGTCGCAGCGGTCAGATGGAACATCACATTTTACTTAAAGGCAGAAGTAATTTTATTAACAAATTCACATTTATTCTTACCCTAGAACGTGACAAGAGGGAAATATTTCGTATGTGCTCGTCATTTTTTATGCCTCGTTGGCCATGTTCATCTGTGCTAGATAAAATCTATTATTGTAGACTAAATACAAATGGGTTTTGCAGATACAGTCGCGATGTCCATGCGATAGGCCTCATAGGTTTGCATTTCTGTTACATATAGGTAGAAATAAATATTGTGTTAAAAGCATAACTTCTGTCCGTCATCACAGACTGTTTTATCAGTTACACTCCAACTTTTATTTGCATTTTCAACTATATGTTTCCGTTAACTCAGTCCATCTTCAGGTGGAACTACTAGTATTAAGGATAAAAATTGAACTGTACGTCGTAACGTTATGAAAATAAAAAAAATGGAGTTGATCTATTCAATAGATGTTGCTAGAGCGATAATAAAAGACAAGATAAAAGAAACTAATGTAAAAACTTAATTTCTGACTTATCCAGGATTCGTTCAGTAGACCGTTTAGACCAATACGTAACATTATAGTGAGAGTACGGCACAGAATTTGTGTTCAGCTGCTTAATTATTAGTGTAGCTTAAACGCAACGTAAACTCACTGTCAGTATTCTGTATGCCCTGTTGCATGTTTTGTCTTCCGTGATATTCGACGAATTTATCGCTTGCTAGTATTTGGTGTAGGAAATGAACATCAAGGTCGAGTTATAAGTGTTCTGAATAGACGTTCCTGGAGCTGGTAAATGTATGAAAAAGCCATGCTTAATAAATATTACACACGGCAACAAAAATCCTGCTATCTGGAATAATTAATAACATACATTATTAAACCGCTGTGTTTAACTTTCTTTATATTTCTGTGGCCTATAATTTGAATTGTTGAGAAGTCACAAGTGGCCTTCTGACAGATGGCTGCATGTTTTTAGTCAGGCACTTAAGAGTGGTGTTCTGTGTAGGTTCTAAAACGCTGAAAGATTTAAATGCCTCATTCTTTTTGGCTTTGTTAATAGGCTATTTAAACTTTGTATAAAGATCTGCATGCACGTCTAAACTTTCACTTACGTTGTTCTGTTAGGAACAAAATTGAATTTTAAATTGACTTAGACCAACAGCAGCTCTCGGCATGGGAAATTACTCTTTTGGCTGTCATGTGAACAAAAGTTCAAGTTGCTATCAAGTGTATGTCAAAGAGACGCTTTTCGGGGCGCTAACACGACCAATCAGATGCAGAGATTAATAATGCATAGGGCCTACTAACATTTCTCATATAGGCCTGCCTAAAAGAAGGTAGAGTTCAGACAGAGTTTTGTTTGTATGCTTATTTTAATATGGGAGTAGTGAGATTTAAGGTTCTCACGGCTGCAGATTTGAAGATACCGATCTTCTGGGACCCCACGCCGCGTAGTCTCGAAGTTTACCGATGTATACCCTGATGTTGCAGGAAGTAGGCACCTCTGAAACGTCGGTCGACTTCTGCTGGACTGAAATTCTAAAAGGAGTCACTCGTGGACGGTCGGATCCTGTGAATTAAAGTGAGCTGCCGTGAACACAGAATTACACCTGAATCTGGTCGGTCATTCACCCCCTTCTGCTCCATTTGGAAAAGATGTGGAATTTCATTATTCTCCCGAAAATCATACCTATTGAGGTTTCTCGAACTCTTCACTCGTTAGGCCACAAAATTATACGCTACTCTTCATGAATTTTAAGTCAATTATTTAGAGAGCCGTTCTTGTTCCTCGTTATTAAAACACTGATAATTCTTCGTGTTTTTCAGCTGATTCCGTTTTCACTCGTCTCTACGGCCTTTCATACTGCAACGTCTACTGTAGACTTCTTACCTCAACGCTGCAGAATTCAGGTTCTTCGTATCAGTTTCGTCCCAGGTTACCTGACTGGTCTTGTATGTTCTATTCAGTTTCTCTAGGGCGAGTGTAGAGGTCGCCCATTACGATAACTACAGGTACACCTAAAGATCTTCCTGATGATGGAGGCAGTAGGTACTTCTGAAAAACTGGCCAGTTTCCTACCCTGAAGACATCTCAAACTCGCTGCCGTGAGGCTACCCTGAAGACATCTCAAACTCGCTGTCGTGTGAACCTTGAATCTGACATGGTGCTACTGTCTAGCGCTGACTGAAGAAATTTGTCACAAACGAAGTCTGGTACTCTTAACTCAGATTTATAGCCCGGTTTGTAAGATTTCCACTTATCTGGAATGGTCCAGTATCGTACTACCATTTTATAGGCGTTTCTCAACAGCGCCATCCAGTGTTGGCTTAATGTCACCCAGTGAACTGTCTTAACTTTTAACCACATGACCAGCAACCAATCATCTCCCGGTAGATCGTTCGTCTTCTCCTTCTACGTCACAGTCATACCACCAATACCAGATAGTGTCTTAAGACGTGGGTGTGGACATGCTGCTTACTGGAGCCAAAGACCACGATTTCTTTGCATGGGTTTGTCTTCATCTTTCATTTCGTTCCTTAAAATATCTCTCTGTTCCGTGCATCCAATGGACGTCACCATGACTCCAACGAATAAGGTCTTGTTACCATGCCCGCGAAATGATTTGTTGATTTGTTGTTGCTGCATATTTATTCTTTTCTCTCTGAGGGATTCCGAAATCTCGTGACTGTTGTCTCGTCTGCAGTCCTAAGTCTCCATTCCGCACTTTAAGATGTCCTCGTTACTGTTTCTTGCAGCTAACGCCCATGACTATTAGCCTAGTGCACGTTGTTAGGGCAGATTGTTTCTCACGCATTGTTTTGCTGTGTTTCTATTATGTCATCCAGTTCAGTAGCTAGTAGGCCCATGTCTGTCCATACTGGTGTTTTGCACCGCTAGATCGATAGCACTGTCAGATTCCGTAAGTGAATCGCTTACCGTTTCTTGTTAACGCCAAGGCAAGGGAATCGCTACTCTGAACCACGTAACACAGGACTTGTAGACTGATGCAACAGTATTCAATAAGGTGTTAAGCCTAAGAGGAAAACGCAGTAATTTAAACCAATGCTAAACAATCTTTTTTCACTCGTGGCACATCCTATTTTGTCAAAGATACATGAAAACACACTACAGAATTTTGCCTAAGGAAGTGGGGGGGGGGGGGTACGAGATTATACGTGGTCATAAATATCTGTATACATCCTATAGGAATGCAGATATTTGAAAGCAGACCATGACACATGCTAAATGAAATTTTCGATGATGAACGTAAGAGTGTATTAAGAATTGTGATTGCAAAAGATAAGATACTGACTTTTCCTAAGCATAACGTGCGAAAATACAAATCTACAGAAAAATACCAGAATGAGGACTTCAAGGCCAAAGGCTACAGGACAACAGAATTCCTGATCACAAAAAAATGAACATAAAAACGAGCTCTGAACTTGTTTGTATGAGTATGATCATTTCAGAATCCAGCGTCGAAAAATGGCAGCAACTGCTCTTGTGAGGTAAAATTAACCGTTGCTTTGGTATTAAACGGAGTCAGTACGTCGTCGTTCGTGTTTGTACAAAAATGTTGTAAATTATATGCACGTCAAGCGAGTAGTTCTGTAATCTTAACATGATGTTAGTTATCAATTGAAGAAATTTGAGATGGAAAGGAGATGCAGCAGAAAATGCAGACATTTCCGAAAGAATGTTTCCCTTAAAGAGGCCACTTGGCGTATAACTGCCTAGGAACAGGTTAGAGGATAAAATTCATATCAGTTTTGTAACATAATTGTGAATTACATAAGCTGTTTAGTAAAAGGCCTCTCAATCATGTACCTGTATATTGTGTAGGTGATCCGTGATCTCTACCAAGTAGTCTATTTAGGGTTTATTTGCAGGCATTTTATAGCCTATAATCTATAAGCGATGGCTACTTGTAGAGACTAGAATTGAAAGTCGATATTATTTTTTGATATGGCCATTTCTCCACACTTACAACTTACACTCCTCTCAAGACTCGTTCCATATTAATACAGCAGCATATTTAATAATAAACACTTTATAATGCAAAATTTCCTCAAGAAGATGAAGTTGGTTATAATACGAGATTATTCAGTTTTACGCAACGGGCCACGAAGGAAAAGTTTCTCTTTTAATATGTAGGCTTTCTGCTTTCTAAGAATCGGAATATGGTCGTTGTATGAATTATGAATCTTAATCATCCTAAATTTTATAGGCTACTAAAGTATCTGTTGAAGGCCTTACTATATTAATTGACAGTCTGTATCGTGCAAACTTTCTTTTTATCTTTACATTTGTGAATGTTTTATTCAGATAATGTTAGAATTAAAAGTACCCTTAGACTTTAACTTTGTCTCTGTGATTATACTTATCGTTCATTCATATATCTGACGATTCCGTTCAATTAAATTACGTGTGGAAGAGCTGACAGCGCCTTCCTTTTGTAATGGGTCGCTGAGATTCTTCTAGAGGGACTGTAAAATATCTCCCAAGTCCCACGTAGTAGTTAGTTCAGAGTGAGTTGAAGTAAGTCCTCTGTATGAGACATGGTTTACATTTGAAAGGCAATCAGTTCGAATGTACACTGTAGAACCGGACGTATATTTCCTGGATTTACTTATTTCTTCCGTAAGAATGAGAGGATTGTAGCATATTTCAAATCATTCTATTTGCTTCCCCATAATTTCAAGTTCACCGTCCATACTAATCCTCTAATATTATTGTAAAACAGTCAGGCAGTGTGTAAAAATTAATAACATGGAGTTCGGAAGACCGGAGTTCGATTCCAGGCAAGGGCAAGTGATTTTACTTGCCTTACCCAGATTGATTCTGATTTCATGTATTATGAGTACCGGGTGCTTTCTTCCAGGGGTAAAACGGACGGGCAGTGAGGTGATTATTCGTATTATCTAGTGACGAGATCATGAATGAGTAGAGCTATACCAACCTACTCCATGGCTTACATAAATAAGCAGGAATATGTTAATTTAAGCTATTATTGTCTATATTGTATAATCTCTGCAGTTGATACAGCGCTGTTAAGTAGCCCAGGTCACTAACGAACTAATAACCAGCCGATCAGTCAAACTAACTTCCACTAATAGTGTTTTTGTCTCGTTCCACGTAGACTTGCTGTTAAGATATGAACCAACCACACTCGCCTGTAGGCATGTATAATTTTGTAGTTGAAATCGTAATGTTCACATGTCACTGAATGCTCTAATTATAGACCTGCAACTTCTGCAGTTATTTCCGCGATTCATACACTTTACAGGCTGTTTCTAAAAGAATGTGGGTGTTAGTTATGGCGTGGGATTATTCTTGTTACACGAGTAATGTCTTCGATTGCGGGCTTCATTTGAGACGTGTACTGTCTGATTGGGAATTTAAAGTTATTTTTTGAGTTGAATGCATTTTGAATAAAGCGATGTGATACTATTAACTGCAGGTTCTTGTTGTAATCTTGTTTCAGGTAAGCTCGAGCGGCCATCACTGTTTATACTCACGAAGTTCGGGTTGCATCCCATGGGTAAGCTAGCTGATGTTCATTTGTTTGTTTTCTGTCAAACTACGACAGCAGCATTACTGCCACTTAATGTAGGGCCCTAAAATGTTGTGTGACGTTTAATGTAGGTATGTCTTCGAAAACATTTGTTAATGCCTTTTTTTTTGTACAATGTGAAAAAATAAAATGTCTGCAATGCGAAATTAAATTTTACTCGTAACTTTCCGTTTGATGGCGGTAATTAATGAACCGGTTCATGCAAGCATGTAGATTTTGTATGGATATAGGTCATAGACATACGTAACAAATAATTTAATTTTAACAGTTAGAAAATATGGCGACGACGCGAAGCCTTGAGATTGTAGTAATCCAGAAATTTTATCTCATGATTTGAACTGAGTCTGTTTCTGTAGGTTCTAGAAATTTTGGACGAAAATTAACAACTAAATTGTATAAATATTAAGCTGTAAGCCTATATCTTTTTATTCTCACCATACATATTGAAAAACTTGAACAAAATAAGGCGTCTTGAATCATTAACAGCAACCATTTTATTTCTTACAATGAACAATAGATCATAGAAGCTCATCGTTCACTGCTTATTAAGTCTTTCGCGAGGAAGATGAAGTACTGAAGAATGTGTATGCTAAAGAGGGTTGTTGTTTTTTGGAAATAAGTTATTAGAGTACAAATGCGTAACTTGAAGATTTCGCTTGATTTTAAATATTTAATGACGAATGAAGCATATGAAAGAAAGAATAAATGGGAAAGGCGAAGGTCTAGTTAAGGTTTATCGCTTACCTGGATAGCAACACTCAGTCTTAAATTACGAATCCAAATGGCTGTTGCATGACGCTGAAATGTCACTTTAACCCGCCGTCCTATCACTGTTCCAGATTTAAAAATTGCTGTCATAGTAACCAAGAGTAGTCATAAACAAATATTTTCATCAAATTTAAATAAAGGGCATTTATAACAGGAAGTCATTATATATGTCCAAAATGAGAGTTCAGCATTGGAAGAATTTAAACGTGCTTAATGAAAGACAAGTGCAAATTTTGAATAATAAAGACTTAGCTTTACATATTATAAGACTGTATTTGTTAGTTCTTTCATAAACCCACGTTTAAGTGGGTTTGATTTAGGCAGCCGAAATTAATTTCGCGGTTCTTAAAATTTGTAACATTTTGTGCCTAAACAGGGGGAAAATAATGGTAAATTAAGGAATGGGAAATGGAAATGCGAAGGTAGATGGAAGGAAAAAGTAAAAGAAAATGAAGAAGAAAATCTACTGCTATATTGTGTTATTACCTTTGTGACCTTTCCACTTTTAAATTACATTGCACGAGCTAATACCATGATTATCTAGAGTTTCTTCACAGATTACCCCATTTTCTTACCTGTCTTCTCTTATTCCTTGCTACATTTCATCTTGTTATTTTCCTATCCTTTTACGTGCATTTTAAATCGCCTCGTGTTGCTTCGACCGTTCCTCCACGTTCCTTACCGCCGAGGTCTCCTGTTGCGCTCACGAGTGACTCCATACTTTGAAGTCCGTACAAGTTCTGTCATTGTACTGCTTGGTACACGAGCCGAGACGAGTGACATCCAAAAAGGCATTTTGTGACGCCGATACTCCACCAGCAGCAGCAGCCAACTCAGCGGAACTTTCTCCACCCAGCGTTATCTTCACTCCTGAACTTTGGTGACTACACTGCCAGCATCATAAGATCAAGTCGATCCATTCCAGAGCTCCAAGATACTTTTAACCCGGGGAACAGCAATTTCACTCATCTTTTCGTAGTTTTCTTCTTCTTTGATTTTCTGTCTATTATAGAGACTTCGGAGATCAAAAGATGGCTTGCCTTTCTACAAAATCAATCTATCGTTAAATCTTCATCATATCGTTTATTGCGAGACGGACATAGAATTTCAATTTACAGATTTTTTTTTTTACTGGCCGAAGGAAGGAAGAGTTTAACGATTCGAGATTCAATAGGTCATTATTCCGATGTTCGAATTCTGCTGTGAGTGGAATTGATCTGCTTGCAGATGATTAACTGCTACTAATTTCATATTTCAACGTATTACTCCAAAATCTGATAGTTGTTTAGATTGCCAAGAAATTATCAGCTTTTACTAGGCTACAAAGTTCGTTATTTGCAGTGAACGTAAATTAATGTTCCGTTACTGAGTGAAAGTTCCGGAAACCTTCAGTCATACGTCGAAAGCACTGAAGCTGATTTCTACTGTTTTCTTATTCTCAAGAAAAAACACTTGGACTCGGTTATTTATTTATCTTGAGTGTTCTATAACAGGTTCACTTTCCTAAGAGTCGCGCCAAAGGAACCTGAGTAGGCAGACCGCTGTTTTCACTGACCACGTAAACAACTTACGTCAAACAGAACCCGTCTCACACCCGCTTTGTATGTGTAGGTTTAAAATTGTGTCTTGTCCTTACATCTTCTGTGATAAGTTTATCGAGATCTGATCTGCAGTTGTTCACAGACTTTGACCAGTAATAACCTCTGAATATCAGGTGCTGTAGCTTAGTCGTCTTCTATTCCGAACTTGGATACGTCGAATGAGACGCGTTATACTTTCTTCCATACGGATTCTCTTAAAACGAGATTTATCCCCTGCAGACTCGCACTCAGACAAGAGGTTCTTAAAGGAAACAGCTTGAAGTAGCGTAGGTTTCGGTAGTGTTATGTCCTTTGCGTTGGTTTAACGTGGGCTTGTGCTGCAACAACAGTGATGATGATGATGATGATAATGATAACAGCAACAGCAGTTTTGTGTGAGCTTGAGGGAGAAGGGCTCCATGTTAAATTTAAGTTAAAAACTTGATAATGCTCTGACTGTTTGCGGGTTTTTTAGTAATTTCAAGTGAAAGTCAGTGTATTATATCAAGATAGGAATTCCTTCCTGTCATTGTCTGTTCGACTTAGGTATAATTTTACTTCATTCCACGTTAAATAATTTTACCATTAATAACCAGACAAATTAGCCTGTAAGATATAGCAATTAATTACCGGTATATAAAGCAACTTCGCGCGGCTCAGAACTCGAAAACCAGTGGTTTCTACGGATCCGAAGATGACGCGTGATTCACGAAAAATTGAGATGAAAGGGGGACACTTCTTTGCGGTGTAAATGTCGTGTTAGTAGGACGTCCTGCAACGACACGTGTGAGTGACGAGGATTTTAGAGTGAACGGAAATGGGGGTGGAGAAGATAAGGGGCGAGGGGGTGAGAGTAGTGGGGGTACGGAACGTGACGACAGGGGGATGTCCAATTAAAATCTCATCCATAATAACATCCCATCCCTCTGCGAGTAATCTGTTAGTGCGTGCTCTCTCCCTTTTGTCAAACACGTACACACAGTACGTTTTGGTTGATAAAAAGATGGACCTTGTGGAATTGAGAGGCTTTTTTTTGATCCGGAGGCATAGATTTTTATCTACAGAGGTAAAAACATACAGGCGTATTTTTGTTAAACGAATGTATCCGGGTATCTGTATATCATAGGCTTAATGCAAATCGATCAGAATTACTTTCTGGAATATTTTAATATTTTCCGTCAAATCACAATTTTTAATAGGACAATTTTTATATAGGACAAACTGGACGCACCTTTACACAAAGATATAAAGAACATATAGCTGCCATAAAACATAATAAAGAAAATTCTGCATACGCAAAACATATTCTAAACACAGGACACTCATACAATACAATTACACAAACTATGGAATAGTACGTAACAAAAGCTAACAAAAGAAATAGAGATACAATAGAGAAATATTACATACAACAAACATATAAACAAAACCTTTCCCTAAACGACAACAATATTTTTCTTAATAACCCCATCTTCAATGCCCTTCAGATCCTTGACCCCAACCATAACAACCTCCTTTCACCTACGCACTCCACGAGCAACCGCAATTCAGTATTAAACATCGACCCGACACAGTAATACTTCTAGAAGTCTTCCGCTAGACACTTCATGTCTCTATCAACTCATCACCGGTATGTTTT
>NW_019060737.1:13803-39891 GCF_000696155.1 Zootermopsis nevadensis | reverse complement strand
CTTCTGAAGATGGTTGTCTTCTGGGTTGATGCGCCGCGTTGTCTGGCAGAAGTTTGCCGACGTTTCAGAAGTATTTGCTGTCTCAACGATCAGGGCGATTTGTTGGCGCAACAACCCAGTAGGCAGCCATATTCATAATCGCCACCGTGAAAACCTCTAATCTCACAGTTTTTCTGTGGCACAGTATAATAATTATTCAAGCCTTACAATTCAAGTGAGATTTTAATATTTTTATTCGCAATATTTAGAATGAAATTTACTAAGGCGTAGTGAAGTGCACTGTATGCTTCATTTGTTAATATCTTCTGAAAATTAAAACGGGATTCTCCATAAGAAGTAAATTTCAGCAGCCGTTATCTTGTATAACGTAACTCACTTTACTCAGCATGGAGACTAGTAAAAGCTGTCCCACTATACGCCATGTAGGCGCTTGAGGGAGAGGTGGAACATTTCCTTCTCATTTTTGACCTCGACACTAGATGGGGGTGAGTGGTCAGCATTACGTGCTTTACCCCCGGGAAAGGACCCCGGTACCCGTTGGATAGGAGGCTGGGTGGGCCCCAGAACAGGTCTGGACGCAGAGGCTAGGGGAAAACAGAATACATTTTAAATCTATGGATATGAGCGGACATGTACGAACTTGCGTAGAAAAGCATTGACATTATACTTTCCGTGAAGGCTTTTAATTTAGCTTGATTCAGGGTATAGATTACAGAAGTCTCATGAGGGTCACATAATCAAAGTAGTTTAGACTGTTGTCAACGGAAGTGAAGCTAGGAGACGTTCCATTACTTCCTTGTTGTGACTAAGGCGTGCATCTGGAATAAACTGTGCTCTTACGGTCATTTACTCCACGGGGTTGCCGTGGGTTTTGCGACTCTGGGTTGTAGTGTATCCACGATTCTTCCATAACACTGTAGGGAATCATTTTATCTACGTGGTGTAGCCTGTAGAAGATAACCTTTTAGCTGTTGATTGCAATACCAGGAATTATTGCCGTCAACAGCATTAATCGTCTGATATTTCCAATGGAGAAGTGTTATGTTTTCTTTGCGGTAAGTTCTGATTTATTAAATATTATTCAGACGTGCTGTGGATTCAGATTGCCCTCATATACCAACATATGAACGGAATGACTGAGGAAAAGTGTGGAATAACCTCGAAATAACCGACGTGATACCTTGCAGATAATAATTAACACTCCTCAGCGGTGTTAACGTCTGTGTTGTCACTGATATCAGGGTGTTGAATGGGACTAGATAAGATTCGCTGTTATAGGATTCACGTAAATGATACGGTTCTTGTCCATAGGCTACTCTTATTATTCAAAAGAAAGACTGATATGATGCGCGTTGAAGAAAAATTTAGACTTGTGACTGACCTTCAGTTAGGAGAATAAACACACAAGCATTGCATGTAAACAAGCCTGGATTCTAAAGTAGACAGTGAAGGACAATTAATTAGCTTTACTCGGTTGTGCTTGTGGTATATTTTATTACCATTATGTTACTCACACACTGAAGCTTAGGCTTAATAGACCGTGGTGAATAGTTCATGTGAAGGCGCCAGTTGAATTGAGTTGTAACTCTGGTACATTATATGAAACAGAAACTTCGTAAGGTAGAAGGCAGGGAGACTCATGATTTATGCAACCGTGGGTCAGGTTAGGTCATTTGAGGTCAGCCCAAAGGTCCGTGATGTGTGAACATTGCCCACACAAAACTCTCTTCACCTTCCAAACCACTCCACTACTTTTGCAAACTGAGTGATGTCATGAAAGCGAACTAAGATGTCACATGTTTATATGAATTAGGGACACAAGTCTCTGTTTCTGTTCATTGAATGTGGACGTGTGTGTATAGGAGGAAGTGAATTGTACGAGCTTGAATACGACAGCTAAAACTTAACACAAAAAATCAATAATGTGGCTGTATTACCAACACCAACAACAATATTAATGATAACATCACGATCTCATTTGAGAATTTGCCGATAGAAATTAACATTTGTAATTTTTTGGCTCTGGCCCACAGCTGGTGGCTTGGTTATCTGTTCTACAGTTCTGGTTTTCCGTGTATTAAGATATCCAACTCAACGAATGACGTTAATTCCACGTGGCTTTCCGACCCGTCCGGTTATATACGAACGCCATTTAGTTTCAGGATACTTTACGTCCTTTCAAGCCAGGGCAAATAATGGGTCTAAGCCCTGCCTGACGTTTAGAGTGTAAACGTGATATATCTGTACAGCCGAGCACAAGTCGTAAAACTTTAGAAGGCGCTGGAAATATTCCGTTTCTTCTGAAAGTTCAAATAAGATGTATTGTACACCCTGGTTCAAGTGCTCTGTAATTGGAGGGTGTTGGATAAACGTGGGTTATGGTAGCAAAGTATCAACATATTCAGTGAATCCTTGTTTTAAAACAGTCCTTTCTTCGCAAAGCGTGAGCTTTACATCTTACGTCTTTCTGTTTGGTTTGTATTTTTATAATCTGAGGTCTGAAATTCGTGATATGATAATCAAGTGAACCAATGTAAAACATAACCCATGACCAATTACGAACAAAAATAAAGTGAGAAGCAGGTCCACCCCCTTGTAATAGACTCCCCCATCCTCAGTTATTCAAGAGGTACACATATGAAAACCCTTTTTTCAAATACTAGTCTGGAGATCAGCTATCCTGGTTAGGGTTTTAGTGGTTTTCTTCGGTTCCTCCAGGTTAATATCAAAGTACTGCTTAAGTGAAACAAGTCCACACACAGTCATTACCTCTATTTAATCTATGACGTAAGGGCGGTCCATTAAATAAACGTAAGATCAAATGTTACTGAGTTTTAATTTCGCTTGCTTTGAGTTGTGCTAAATTATGAACGATGTTTTTACGTGCAACTTTCGTGTTTATTAAATTGAAGGGTTGGCAGACCCGTTACTGGCTTTGTTGGGCGTCAGTTCATTTATTCACCTTCTTCTCTTGGTACTACTGCATCACATGAGATAAATTGTCGATTTACTTCACTTTACACCTTAATTAATTCAATTACAAAATGCTGTAAATTTGTAATGAAATTTCCTTTCCCTTCAGTGGAGAGGTGCAAATTAGTTTGGTTTCTTGGAGACTTTAGATGCGCCTTCGGTACAGTCAAATCAAGAAAGATAAACTGTCCTCTTTCTGTCATATGGTCATGAATTTTAGTTCGGTAAGGTTTAAGGAAAATACATGAAATTCTTATCGGTGCATGGTTGTGTTATACATGTATGGAGGTGTATAAAGTATAAAGAACTCATAATATGAAAGGTTGCAATTTCAGCCAATGCAAAGTGAGATATCCTATTGTGTTGATTCAGAACATACTTCTAGGCTAATTAAATCAATAGTTGACAAATAATTAATTAAAAAAGGATAAATAAATGGCGTTTGTGTAATACGAGTTTGTATGCCCGTGTTTGTAATATTCATTAGCAAGCCGATGTACAGACTGTCCCAAAAAGAATATTATGCTTGTGTGTATAAATCTTTTTGGGGTGCATATATATATCGATATTTGTCGGTTTGTCTTAATTACGTTTTGAATCTTATAAATATATTAATTTCTGTTCACTTGAATACTTTAAGGCATATAAGCTATGCACACACTTCTTTATTAACAGTGTTTTAGATGAAGTACAAGTATGGTACATGGCTAGAAATGCTGTTTATAATAATTAAATGTCTGTTGACGTGGGGTGTCAGCAGTCCCATGCAAATTGTATCTCTTTGTTGCCAATGGTGGCGCTCACAGGATCTGGACATGCCCACATATATTCTCAGTTCTAAGGGCGATGTCTGCCAGGTGCGTGACAATTAACTCTTCGTTATATCTCCGAGATACCAAGAGGATGGGGGCGGGAGGAAGAGATGGACAGAGTAAGGTGGATGAAGGGAATCCGTGATGAAATGGCAGAGAGACGAGTGAAAGGTGAGGCAATGGATTGGGATTTGAATCACGTCAATGTCGTTAATACGCCGGCAAATACATGGATATCTCAGAGATATTGTCTTTCATGTGGTCGATTTACAAATTACACCTATAAGGCGTACGTTACTGAACTTTATGCTCGCACGAATTGTTATTTGTGATTTTGGTCCAAGTAAATGTTATTTGATTTATTGAAATATATTGGTCGTTGATAGTTTCTGTTGTTATTGTTAAGGTTGCGTTGAGGAATGTGATATTTTAATATTTGTAAAATATTTATGTTTTATTCTTATAATTGTATTACAGACACACTTCAACATTAATAACATGGTTGCAAGAAAATAAAATTTAAAAATCTGTTTTAAACTTAATTCGGTCCTTAGGGTTTTCCACACACCAGATTACACACAGTTTAATTATTTTAAAGATTATGTTTCTAGGGTTGAAGTCTCAGCGAATGCAATACAAAAATAATGTGCCCTGTACCCATAGCTGGTAAACAGTACTTAATATACAACTTATTATTTAGATCACGAATAGTTGAAGAGGGTATATTAAGGTTACGAAATGTAACCCTTTATGTGTTTGACAGTGTCGTTTCTTAATATTTGTATGTCTCAGAAAATCAGTCTTCTTTCTGCGCACTGTTTTGTAATGTATTGTGGGCATCTCCCTGAGCTTTCTTTCCTAACTGCATATTCTCATAGTTCTAATTTTATTGAGGACGACATACGAGTTAATACTTTATATATCTTCTACATATATTTCCTCACTGTTTTCCTGGATTTACACCCACGACTCAAAAGAAACCTAACATCCGACAACATTTCTGAAGCCCCCTCGGGAGTGTGTGTGGGACGAGAATGGCATGAAGCATTGTCGTTGTCTGGATCTTGAGATTATGGCTGTGAAGCTTACAGCTTAAATCAAATTTTGTGTACAAGATAGTTTGAGCTTGCATCTCCTCATATCCCCACAGGGAAACTGACAGAAAGACAGACGGATAATGTAACCGCCTCTTGGGCGGTATACAGCGATAATTATGATGTTTCCAACTGAGCTGAATTAAATCTAAAATGCAGTTTATAAAGTTACAGCTCCCAGTTTCAATTTCAGCATTGAGGTTTAGAAGATATTATAGGCGTCTCACTGATGATACCTGGCAGATTGTCAGCACGACTATAGCTGTGCGTAGCATGTGGAGGTATGCCGGACACTCTAAATATGTGGAGGTTAATCCATGTTTCTAAATACTTCAAATAACTTTGCTTCAAGCTCTTCGCCCGCTGCGTTATTGTGTAAAGAAACCAAAATCCAGTTATTTCGGGCGTTATTAATTTTCCGTGTGACTTTGGCCTATTGAAGTGTCGGGATTCTAGTGGTTTGTTTCTGGGATGCTTGGATTTTATTGTGTTTAGTTGGAATGTATTATGTCGTCTCTTCATCCAGAACATTTCTGGTGCCCACGCAGCCTCTGGTCGCAAATTGGAAAGATTTTGAAGGAAACGGCCGTGGCTCAGGGGAAGGAATTTCGCTTGAATGACTAAGTAAAATCATGAGAACCCTCCAGTCAAGATATTTGGTCTCTGAGTCAAGGTTTAAACACGTGACCTTTCCAATAAAAGAAACAGGACTCCTTTCGTAACCCTGGTGCCCTTTATAACGTTTTATAATTTTAAATATTGTCACAACACATTTATTTCTACAGAAAGCTCTTCCATATTTTAGCAATTCAGATACTTTTATTAAAAAAACTATTTATTTGAAATAAGAAAGAAAAATGTTATTTTCGTAGTTAAGAGTCTGGTAGTTTTGAATAAAGCAAATGTTTATATAACCAGACTGACTATAAAGCGTGAGTAATATTGGAAGGGCCGAGGAAATCCTAATTGAAGAATTCATCTTTTATAATTTATTTGGAAGGGGCATGAGTAGCCATTACTCTTACTCAAAATTGTTAATTGGAAATGATTTATTTAGGAGGTGTCATGAATTGAAATTTGTCATGTTGTCTAGCCTGATGTACGAGTATATTAGCCATTTTCGTGTGTTCTGGAATGAGTCGGTGATACACGTGGGTCGTTTTTCAATATTGCCCTTAGTTTTCCTGGAGATTACCAAGCTGAAAGAATGGAAGGGGGTGATGAACACGATTAGGTTAACTTCGTCGCTTGATTCTGCGGTGGTCTACCTAATTATTAACGCTGTCGTGGATCAGACTTGAAATATTCCGCTTCTCGGACATGGAACTCAAATTTGGTGACATTGCTTGGGAACTTTCCATTGCCTCTTTCTAAAATATAATGTAGACTAGTTTTAAATATTAAAACGCAGCCCTTTAAACATAATTACATATACTTATTGAACGTATAGGTATAATGTCTTAGAAGAATATTCTGATACTTACGCTGCTTAGACTTTTCGCAAAGCCTAAATACAGTAATACGTTTTTCATTCTTACGAGAGGAACATTTTTTATTATGGCATGTAAAGCATCACAAAATTAGACGTTCTGTAAATTATAACTTGACTGTTTGTCATCCATTTATAACAACAATTTTTTTATTTTTATTTTTAAATTGTTGGTGACGGTTGGGTGGACATTTGGAATAGTAGGGTACTATGCTAACCACGATACCAATATAAATATAAAAACAATAAAATGTCGTTGTTAGAACTGAAACTGTCATCCGAATGTGGGGGCGCAGACATCCGTCACATGTTGGCATAGTTAAGATTATTACCTTGCCTTTGCAATAAAAAATTGCTTGATCATGATTTATTTTAACAGCTGTGTTTGAACTGTATAAAAAAATTGTGGCGTCGAACAGTTTCAGAACGCAGAAGTAGCCAGTTATAATGTCGAATTATTTAAGTAGTTTCCTGGAGAGACTAAGGAAATTCACGAGAAACTTTTGGATAGCTGGTTTCTGGGAACGCGGGAACTTCTGAATAAGAAAACTGTTACTCACTACAACGGTACGATTTGTGATGTAAATCAACAATTTTTAATTTATTGGTTACGTAAGAAACATTCTTCGTAGATTTAATTAGCTAAATATATAAATCGATTTGTGTGATTTTATTGTCGAGGAAATGAGAATTGTTAGTTATGGTCTTGTTAGGTGTTTTCACTCTAGGTCGATGGATTAATTCATTAGTTTGAAAACATTTTGACGTAATGTTGAATTAAATTATTTGCATTCTATCTCGGATTTTAACAGGAAGTAATTTTATCAATGAAATCACGCAATAGATTTCATTTCAGAAGGTAGAAAATAAGTTTAGTTTTTGGATTGGGGTATGATTTGGGTGGAAATTTTCAGTGGTCATGACGCATTTAGTTGCATCTACATGTGTCTCTGCTGTGATGGGCTCGGAATTGACTCTCCTTATCTTGTTTTCTTGCTTCGTGACGTGAAATAGAAAGAATGTTTGAGGGTTTTGGTAGAGTCAAGACTCGGGGAAAAAAAAAGACGGATTGCCGTCAGCTTCTCTGCCTCTCTCCTACGTTTCATATACTCCCATGCAGAGGCTCACACATGTCACCTTGCCTCTCTGCTACCTTGAGCACAACCGTCTGTCGTTAGGGGTTGGTGTAGAGTTGATATCCGAAAACAATTTCCTCTTGAGAAGTGCAAGAGGGTGGATGAAATGGAATTTGCTGAGGCAAGGCCACTGGGTGAAGAGCTGGTTCGCTGAAGGAAGGTTATGAAGGTTGTACGCTAGTCGTGTACACAGCAGGCGTATGTTTTAAAAGGGTTTTGAAGACTGGTAACATGGGTTGATGGATGCGTTTCCCGATCTGTAATGCCTATTTCGATGGTCAGTCATTCAAAGAAGTAAACTAGAAAACGCACTAATGGCTTTATGAAGTTAGTTTAAGTTGAAATGTTTGTACTTCTGTTGTAGAAACTAATTTATATCCGATGTAATTTGGACGTGGCCTTGCACTTTTGACACAGTTTTCTTAGAAGAATAATTCAAGAACGGGAACTCCAAGTAAGACAAGACTACATCTCTCTGGTTTATTTACAGTCACTTTGAATCCGTTCTCCATTATGGGCGTGTAACTTTGTCCTCTTAAAGGAAAATGTGGATTCAGCGTGTTCGAGAAGAGCTGCAGAAGAAAAAGGAGGTTGGAGTCAAATGCATAGGTCGAATGAGGAACTTTATAATATGTACTTATCACTAATTGTTATTAGGATTATCGTATCAAGACAGATAAGAAGGGGGTACTTAGTACGCATGTAATGGACGAGAAACGCATATAGAATTTGAGTCGAAAACCCTTAAAAGTAGAGATTTACTCGAATGAGATAGTATTGTGTGTTGGTCTGTTAGAGTGGATTTAAAAGGTTGTGGTTTGGATTCGTCTGGTTCACAGCGAAGTTCTAGTAGCGGGATCTTGTGTGTACGGTAATTAACCATTGAGGTCTGTAAAAGGCTGAGTATCTTTTGATCAGCTGAGAAACTATTAGCTTGTCAACACTTAATTTGTTCCATGGATGTCTAGTGGCAGAAATATAAAAACTTTACACGAAAGTGCGGGGTGAGCGAGTTAAATTTATTTCACACCTCAAAAAAATCTATGTTACAGTAAGTAAACTTTTTTGCTGATATAGAATAATTAAATAAAAGTAAAATACGAACTGGAATTTGGAGTTAATGGTGTAGTGGCAAGAAGCAGTGAAGAGCGGACTGTAAGAAAATTTGATTGGGCGCTGTTACAGTATCCGATCCGAAAACTCTGCCCAAGACGTAAGTGTTGACGTGGTCTGATTTACCACGGATTGCTTACTGTCTCGCTAGGTGTTTGTAGTGATGTGTTCTGCTCCTTGTATGTCTGTTACATCGGACCTGTCATGGTTCGTTATTCTTTACTTCACGTGAGGACCCGAGTCTCTGTCTTCTAATTTGTGCGCTGTTCTACCCCGTTGCTTCAGGTCCCATAGCAACTCTAGTTGTCTGACATCGCACTTTGTCTTATAAAACTGCGATAGAACTAAGGAGAATAAATGACCCCGAAAGAAGAATAAACGTTAGGTTAGGAGCAAACAAAATTTAATGGTAAGTTAGGTCCAATAGGAAACAAGCTACGGGAAGAAAGATTTGACAAAACAATGGACCACCATCTGAAACGTAATGAAAATAAAACCAGAGATGCTGCAAAGGAACCTGTGGGAAATCAATAAGAAAGTGGTAGCTGTTAATGGAAAATACATTGTCTTAAACACACATAATTTTCTGAATCCGTTGTATTTATTCGGTTTGAAATGTTCCAGTTCGTTCTTGTCTCTGCTAATGGGTATCGATATTTTATGGTATTTGAGCCCAAATAGATTCCAAGTCTGTCTAAAATTTAATCTTCGAAATGTTGTGGGATACAGAGTTATATCGATAAATAGAGAACTACGTAAATGTTGTGATATGTCAGGTTCTCAAGGTGGTGAGTCTGAAGATGGCTGTCTTCTGTGTTGTTACTCCTTGTAGTCTGGTAGAAGTTTACCGACGTTTCAGAGGTCATTGCTAATTGCGGTGTTTTTGAGGAGCATAACCCCCGCGACGGACAAGAGTTTGTTACATTTATTCATGTCTGAAGCATCAGCTTGTCCGCCTATAGGCGTCTGCTTATGCCTTCATTGTCTTCAGCGATAAAAGGTTTAGATGATGATGATGATGATGATAATAGTAATCTGCTCTTAATACAATAGCCATTGTCCTTCACGCTTAACTGTAGTACTAGTGCTCCATTCGTGCGATGCGAAAACAATTGAAGTTAAGTTCTGACGTGGGTGGCTCTGGTAGCGTGAAGTGCGGGCGACGTCGGTGAGGTGTGGTGGAGTATGCGTTTGGCTGGAGTCGAGTCGGGCGGTAGGCTTTGTCTTGGTGTGTTTGGCAGTGAAGTTGCTTGTACGTTTAATTTGCTTTAAGAATGTTATACCTTTAGTACGATTTGTAAAGACAGTGATGCAATAAATTGTATTGATTTTCAACACAGGACAGTTTCATACCCGTAAACATCGATGATGATGACATCGCCACCAATAATAATAAAGTGTCGTCGGGTTTCCGAACATTGTGTTCTCATTTTTCTCCCTTTAATATTTATTTTCCTTCAGGCTAACATGAGCTCTTCTGCACTCCAATTAAGGTCGGGGATTTCAGAAGGGTAATTATTTTGAAAGCTTTTTTATGTGTGTTTTACACGTCATGTGACACAGTGAGTGATTTTTGTAGTAGCCGGAAGCTCTATGTACCTCTCCGCCCGCTCGTCTTTCAATTTAACACTGTGGCTACAGTTAACTTTGACGTTGGTCAGCGCCTATTTTCCGGATATGTTATTTGCAGAGTTAAAAAGAAAACCTTTTCCTATGACATGAAAAAATATGTTATTATAAGTTTTTGAATTTAAAATTTACTTCTCTCTACTTTTACTAAAAAATGTTCCGTTAAAGTTATTCTTCAGATGTGAAGATTTCTTGAAAGCACACAAACGTGTTTGGATTTTCAAATTTTAAAATCCCTCACTGCAGCTTTGGTTACTTTGAACACCTCTGAGCTATTTTCCGATACCGGTTAATAACAACTTTCCACTATTTCAATTAAAACCGTGGTTTGTCGGATTGGTTGACAGATTTTGCATTGACCTCGAGGCTAGCGTATGTTTAATGACTTTCTAAGACGCCAGTATTTCCACAGCATTTTCTGTATCACCGCAGCTAGGGGTAAGGGGGGACAATTTGAGTCCTAGAAGGTTAAATTTTCAGGAAACGAAAAACATTTGCCTGAACTTCAAACAAATTAGGTTGATCATTTAAAAACATCTTTTATGAACTTGGGGCTGAAGTGTTTTTAGCTGATAAATTATATCTTTTGTGACATAACACAGCAGTCATATTGCAGTTGAAGTTTTAGGTGATCTACCTCTTTAACCTTACACCGCGAAATGAATTTCTGTATGTCTAACTTATATCACTTTTAATGTTAAGAATTGCTACCGTTATAACCTACTTAATACTCTACCACTGAAAACATGAAGTTCGTTGGTCCTATAGACACTTTGTGTGCGGAAACTTGCCATCACGTTAGACACTGCCGCTAATACTGCAAAATTGAGACGTCGAGAATCAGCTTTGAGGATGATTTTATAACTTTTTAAAATATTCGCTTTTAATTACTGAGAATGACAGATATGAACATTAAAGGAGTGGCTAGTCGTGAAGGATTGATGCGCATAGCCCTGACAGATTTTAAAATGCTTTTCCCACAATTTCTACTGAAGGAAACTAAAAGGTTAAGCGAAATGTGAATTCTGAGCATTTGCGATAACATAACATTTAATTGTTCCCAATGCTAAACTGAATAATTTCAGAATATGTAGCTAGAAATTATTTTTTGTAACATAAGATGTAATATTTCCCTTCCTAGAGACGTATTTTACGTTTTCGTAACGTTACGTTTCGGGATTATAGGGAACAGTTTCTACCCACCGAAAACCTTCCTTTCCCGCCCCACGTAGTGCAGCCCTTGGCACCCAGTTAAGGTTACACCCAATTGTTGATAATGATACCACACATTAAGTCGTCAGCAGGCTCATTTCTGTGTTGTGACAGGCAAGTTTTGATGTTTCATTTACTCATCACTCAACTTCGCTGCTTGGTAAGGTACACAGACCTAAAGCTACACGATGCACTTCATCCTATCCAAACATTAGCTGGATGTCTCTGTTGCTAATACGGCGTCTCATCCACCCTCACCCACCAACACACTTAGCGGAGTGATGTAGTATTGCATCTGTGTTTCGATAAAGATGGCGTAATAATGTTTTACTTATCATTTATATTATTTGCACGCGAGGAGGCAGTGGTCCTTCTGGAATGGACGTATTTGGTGTCACAGAACAGTGAAAGTAGTGCCCCGTATGGATATTATTCCTTTGAAGTCAGAACTCGAGTAAATGATATCTAATAATTTAGGCCGTACTTCAAAGAAAACATTTCACCATTACAAGTATCAGATAGTCGGTGCTTTTCAAGAAAATAATCTGTGTGTTCTCAGAATCATGCGAAACCCATAAATACAAAATTTAGAGTTATTGACTGTTTAAGCAGGTGGCACATGTGATTTATTTACCAATCGGTTTTAATGGGTTTGTAATACAAATGATACTTTACATTATTTATGACACAAATATACTATGAGAAATTCCATTGTGTTCTGCCCTGTGACGAGAAGTTATAGCCTAGATGACTATGGGCGTGTTAATCGTAGTGAAAACCTCAAATCACATACACCATCAGAAGAAGGATTTGTTAATTATTTCTGTACTTATAAGGAAGTAGAATGCAGTTAACCAAAATGTCCCTTCGTGCGTAATGTAATAAAACTTAAACTTGTCATATAAATTATATTTAAGTCAATGAGTCTGTAATCGTCAAAGGGATAAATATAGATACGTACCTACGCTGAGACTGCTCGTCTCTGAATGTAACCCTTGTAAAATTCTGGTTTTCTATGTTTGAAAGAGAGAAACTTCCTTTGTTGTATGTGTATCTGTAACATAGACAGTATGGAGGATATTTCATTTCATTAATTTATATTTAGGCGTATTGTATATTTATACGTTACCTTACGTTTTCATGTAAATGTTCTTTATTTAACTATATTTTTAGGGGGGCAACGAATTTATGTGATTGTTACAATAAAGTTGAGGAGAAACGTTAAATACACCAAGGAAACAAAGTTACTTATTTGTAGACTATATCATAGAGGGAAGTTTAGTTCCTTTAAGCATTTTTGCATGTACAGTTCTGTTCATTGATGCGACATACGTACAGGTTCGTATGAACTTGGTGACTGAAATCTGATAACCCGATATGATCTTGCATGAGCACTTTAGTTTGTCCCTAACAGAATCCTCCTCCCTTCTTCACCCCCTTTACTCACCCTTATTTTCTTTGTTGCTTTCCCGTGTATATATAGAACAGCAGAAGAATTGGTTTTGGCACTTCACTAACCCAGTTGAAAATTGAACGTGCTGTTTTGGCCGAACAAGTTGTGACGTCTAAGACTTTGTTCCTCTTTCTATCTTGTTTTTTCCCCTTTCCTTTCCTTTGGGGGTGCAGCAGACAGGAATAATACGCGATTTTAAAAATCCCAAGAGCCTGGAAAAATTGTAGGTTAGGTTCTCTTGATTTCAGAATTGTCGTGTGAGGTCGATCGCTAGTCGGTCAAGTCATGAATGTATCACAGAGGCCACAAGATTGTGTCTCGGCAATAAAATGGATTTATGTATTTGTAATTATTTAATAACGCTGACGGTAGGTGACCCCATGTGGAGTCGAATTGTGGGAAGGTTCATGAATAATGAATTGAAAGATTCGGAATGAATTGGTCGTGGCCTAATTTAAATCACTAACAAAAATAGTATTGCAGGGGCTGAGGAAAAATCACGGATAACCTCAGTCAGAATAGCCGGTCACTGTGACGTTTGCTTTTAAAAATGACAAATTCGGGAATTTACAAAACATCCTATGATGTGTGTACTGTGAGTCTAATAACAGTCCTACTTAATAATTGATAATTGTAAAACTTGCTAATTCTTATTAGTGCATAATTATAAGTAATACAGTTTGGAACTACGAATTTTTCACCAATATCATGTATGTAATTTATAATGCATAAGCAATTAGGAGATAGGTTTTCATGTTAGCAATTTTTGTGCGTCGAAATCTCCTGAGATTACTCATCTTGAACTGGGTGCAGCAATGACCGTGTGATTGTTATCATGGATCATGGAAGATTTCCTCACGCGGATCTGTATTGTCTTTGATTCCCCACTCGAGGGATCCCCCACCCTTATGGAAGAAGCGCGTGTTTTCTTAGGCAAAATCCGAATGTGTCGATAAATTTTATAAAAATTCCCGATATATGATTAAAAAACGTTTAGCGATTTCCGAGGTGTTGCATGCTGTCAGATGGGCGTACAGACCAATATGGTGAATCTGATGGACTCATTTCTGAAAATTTTAGTGACTAAGACGACTAGATTGACACAAAGATTTTGTACATGTGCTTATGATCTGTCTTTCTAAGAAATGAACGAACTGGTTCTATTGATTCATTATACATTGTAATGAAATGAAAGCTAAATATAAATTTTGCGTGGTAGCTACAGATTTACTAACTGCATTGTGTAGACCTTTTCTTGAGAACCTTGTAGTCGCTAATCTAGTTAAGAAATTTCCAGCCTTTATCGAAAGCACGACGTTGTAAATAATTTATAAATGGACTGAAGGAAGAAACATGTAGAAACGGTCATGAAGTATCGACATTTGTGGGGACCCTATCAAAAAAAGAAAACCGATGATGGAGTAAAGGCGATGATGGTATTGGCGAAGAAGGCCCTGAAATTCCCGCTCCAGTTCACAGCCGTGATATACGGTATACTTTCAGAGGATGGGTTAACAGAGCATAATTTGTGCTACTTGGCTGGCTTCGTTCATTCTGAAGTTTGAGTACCGGAGTCGTGGGGTACAATTTTGCGTTTCCAGTCTCCGTCATTTTGTTTTCATTACGGTAACAGAGCTGTATGTCGTGATCAACTTCTCCCTGCCCTCTGATGATGCTGACAAGCCCCGATAGGACTACAATAATTATTCTTAGGAGCGTTTCCAGACTTTCAAGTAGTGAATCAGTAATGTATTAGATGCGAACAGTAAAGAGAGCCTTATTTCCGGTTCTGTGATACTGCTCGTCTTTTTAGCTTAAGCAACGTTCATATTCCCTTGCCGGAAGAGAATAAGGGCCTATCCACATCGCCATGTTTGATATCCTTCTATTGGTTGTTTTTAATTATGTAAAGGCGGAACGTTTTATGAGGTTCTGAGTTACCACTCTGACAGGATGTTAAATAAAAAGCACCATACATGAATAATAAGCGGTTCTGATAGCACTTTCAGGAAAACTCTCCTTTGAGAAGTGACATTTTTCTCAAGATGGCTGCCTTCTGGGCTGTTGCACCATGTAATCTGGTAGAATTCTACTGACTTTCTAGAGGTTCTTGTTACCTCCATCATCAGGGTGATCACTCATAGAGCTGTTGACAGTGCGTAGTACATTTGATCGTGACAATTATATTTCTGATACAAGAGATTAAGCTTGTATAATTTAAAATGTTAGAATCACATACAGTTTCTGCCCTTTATCAAATATAATTAGACACCGAGCAGTGCATCTAGCCTAAAAAATGAATAGAAGTGTTAATTATGAATCTAATGAAAAAAGAAACTAAATATCTTTATGAATTGGGTTGTTCCTCTTGTATTTTATTCTTTAACGTTTCAGTTTGTATGCCAGAAGAACGGTTTGTGCAACAGAATTTGCTTCGTTCTGAATTGGTTAAAACTTTACGTCACCGCCCTCCTCATCAGGCTTGCACATAAAGTTCATTGTCCCTTGAACAAAATTAATGTTCATTAGTTACGTATTGCCAGTTTCCCTTCACGAAAATATGCTTCCTAATCAAGAAAATAATACCATCTGATGGTAACCGCTGGAAGTTGTACGTCCTCAAACTGTGCTTCCAGTTACTAATTCTGTGTAGAGTAATGTGAAGTTTCATGAATTCGGCTTAATTTGTACTGATACTACAATGGAGCACAGACTTCACTCCTAAAGCTCAACAAGACTTCCAGGGACAATGGTACAGATAAAGTAACTCACTCCTCTCGATTGAGAACACAGCAGTAGACACACAAGATATTGCTAGTTGTTTATGTATGCATGGAATTGCCTGAAAATGATTTCCATAAGTTACTTTGCTCTGAATATCAGGTCTGGTTGCTGGAGACTTTTATGCCATGTTTCTTTATTTCATTCTTTCATCCTTTGCTCTTCTTATATCGGGTATTGTGTGTATTATTCAGGACTGTTTTCAGAAGGAAGTCACAGTCCTGTTCCACGAAACTATTTCTCAGAACGCAGGAATATCCTCACAACATTTTATCTCTCGAAGTTAAACTTATAAAGCACAGTGGTAGCAATATGTGCTAATTTGCTTCAACATTCGTGGAACTTTCCTTTTTGTTCACGTAGTGTATTTATGGGTTTCATATAATTATCAGAATAAACATCGATCATTTCCCTAACAGCATTAATCATTATCTGTTTGTACTGGAGGCGAGTTGTGTTTTATTTGACGCAGGAATTGAATTGTTAAGTGTTATTTAGAAGAGGTCGGTAAATTATTGTACCAAAAAATCTTAAAAAATCTTATCGTTAAGGAAACCTTAGTAAGTTATTATATTTTTCTGTTTGTAAGACTGCTAGCTTTTAGTCAGTATGCATTCGACTGACCACATCGACACAGGGTTTTTTTCCGCTCTGTTTTCAAGCAAATTCTGACATGGTTATGTTCTAAATAGCTGCCGCATGCTTCTGATGCAGAAGTGCAGATTGAAACTGATCAAAATTACCGCCGTTCCCCTCCCTGCTGTGTAAGCCATCAGATTACTTATCGACGTCCTCACAGTCGTGAAAACTTCAAGGCTCACATAAACATGCCTTGCTTCTTACCCGTGTCTGTTTTAATCATTATTACAGACGCACGAGGTTTGAGTATGTCACTACGATAAATATGTCAATATTGGTCTTCTGATTTTTAGTGGCCAGGTGGGCTTTTCGGCAGATAGATACCAGCGGTTCGGAGGAACATACTATCTCCATGTTCAGGGCTTCAACGATTTCCTGCTTGTCGCCGACCGTCTCCATATCCCCTCCTCAAACATTTCAGTGTGATTGGCCAGTCCCCTTAGCTTGGGCTTCTCCTAACCATATATAGCCCATAGACCGTCTTCTTCTCAGAATCGTAACTTCAGCCCCGAACATGAAGGTAGTATGTTCCTCCGAAACATTTAAACTACCTACTAGTCTCCTTGGAATGAAAACCATAAGACCAACATCGACACTATACACGTGGTTTGATATACACGTAGGCCTCCCGTTCCTGTTATATGTTTTTCAGTCTTAGGTATCTCGAGCCCACATTCGTTGGCTGCTTTATATCGTGTTCTTATTCTTGGCTAACTCGACCGTGTTCATTCTAGCTCCGGATATGTTTTAACAGCGAAGTAGATTATTTTCTGAAAAGGTACCCTTTTCCTACCGGCACTGCTTACAGCTTTAATAATGGAGCTGTGTATTGTATGAAATATCTCAACAAGATTGCCTGAAGGCAGAATTCTGCCAGTAGCTAGTGCTCTTTAGCAGAGAACTTCAACAAAACAAATTTCCATAAAACACGTACGTGAGATGGGAACGGGTCTTTATAATTTTTCCAGTATAACAGAAAAAATGTATTTTAAAATCTGTTGATATTAAAGAGAAAGGATTAATATATCGAAGGACAGTGATAAGGGTGACATCTAAATTTGTTTGAGCATAATGCCAACTTAACGATGACAATAAAAGAATAATAATGGCAAGTAATATACTTCAGGTGAATTCAGTTCATTTATTGGAGTATTTGTCAACAGAAAAGAGCCTGTAACAGGTAAACACTAAGGAAAATAAAATTAAATTGGGGCAAATAATCAATTTTGACACCAAACGAACGTAGCTACCAACTAAAACTCATTTATTTTAGGCCGTTATGTAACAAAGAAAGAAAATAATATTTATTCATTGGTGAAATGTAGGAGGATCTATCTTCTGTTGGCTAATGAACAGTTCAATTTATGATTTTAAGGAGTTGTGTGAGGGTGCATTATATATTAGTTGCGCAAAAACTGTTTGAATGGGAACTTATAGAGCAACCAACGACGCTAGATCGCTAATAACGCACGCACTTGTAAACACTGTGATCTGTGAGCTGAAATACATATGCCATGTATTATAAATACGGTGTGAAAATGTAATTTTCCTCGACGTTTTCGTCCTGTATGAATGTTGTCTGTTTATTGTAGCAACGGCGGACCGCGGTCTTCTGTTAATATTTCAGACAGGCGGCAGTCTGTCCTTTTAAAGCACGGAGTGAAAATTAAATTCTCTTCACTGATTCTGTTCCTGTGTGATTGTAAGGCTTAGCAGAACTGTTGTGCGAATTATGCCCGCGCTCTGCCTTACATTAATATCCCCTCAGCGTGCTGAGGCAATCCTATTAAGAGGCAGAAACTGTTGAGTTGTAACAGCAATGGAAACGGACGCCAGCAGAAACGAATGGGAGAACACCGGGGCGAAAATTATTCTGCTATTACACTTACTGTGATTTTTACGTATGTCGATACACAGAAGATAACAATACATGAAACCTACTATAAACTGAAGTACATGTAAACGTGAAGGATACTGGGAAACTGGATACTGGGAACGACCCGTTCTTCAAGTGCCTGAGCACTGCGGGTTCAAACTTTTCGTTGGCTTGATCTATAGACATTCGGTAGGACTCCTTGGACTAGGGATCGGCCCGTCGCAAGGCCTCTACCTGTACACAGGACAACATCCATGGCTTGAGTGGGATTCGAACCCACGGTCCCAGCGACCAAGCGGCACAAGGCCCACGCCTCAGACCGCGCGGCCACTGCAAACGTGAAGGAGGAGACCATTTCTAAGACCACAAGTGAACTTACAACTGAGAGTGCTAGGATTTATCAGACGCTAAAATCCAAAAGTTACAAAACAGCTACAAAAATTCGCGCAAACATTAAAATAAACTTCCGTGTCTAAAAGGTCAGTCTTAAGTCTAATGTAAAAGATTGATTGATCGTCACTTGGCAGTGTTATTATAAAATATAAAGCACTTTGAAAATGTCAACCCACAAGCACCGTTAAGACCTTGCAACATCTTATTTCTACCGACGATAATATTTGAGATTAAATTTTGTGGTTCTAGTTATCCTACATGAGTAATGGCATCACAGTTTCTTCACAGTGATTGTTAACTGAACGTCTTGGTGTAGTGGTTAGCACTCCGGGTTGGTATTATGGAGGTTGCTGTTACAAATCTTGGCCCGTAGTTCGGTTATAATGAAGTTTTCCATGCTTGCCCTTAGTCTAAACTCCGAGGTAGTAGACTTCCTTCCATATCCTTTGCAATTCTATATTTAATAATTATCTAATTATTCTGATAAATTAAGAATAATACACTGTTTTCTGTGACGGCAGCAGAATTAGCTGTCTTTTCAAATTATCTGTTTAATTGTACATTAATCAGAAAATTAAAGTTTCGCTGTCTGTCTCATGCTTCTACTCCGTACCTCCCTAGTGTCTCAATTATTCTTCTGCCTTTATCAGAAAGACTGACGAGCAAAACCTCATAAAATGACTCTGTTTGTTCCACCGACATAAAGAGTCCGCTGCTGCTCCCTGTGAATTTATTTCTCTTTGTACCTTGTCTTCGGTCATCCTTCCCATTTCGTGTCTGCGGTTTTGATGCAAACTACGAATAAGTTCTTTCAGTTCTTCAACCAAACTCGTATGGTCTTGTTCGTTTAGAGCAGAAAACAATATATGACACAGAGCATATAAATTGTGCTTTCATGTAAACTGAATATTAGTAACATTCTATACCTGTACGCAAACGCCATCTCTTTTAATTCAATCAGGAATGCAGAGCCATGCAAGCAATTTAATTAGCCTGTCTGACAGTAGCGGACACTTTGTTTGGTATGTCATTGATAACATAAATTGGAAGCTAACATAATTACATTCAAAGAAACTCAGTATTCAGAAATATATGTACATATTTTCAATTGTCCACTGAAAATCACTTTGTATCGAGTTAATTCTGCTGCATACTTCCCAGTTTCATTGTCGACTTTGAGATAATTTGGGGGGGGGGGGGTACCATAAATGCCACAGGCGGTCATGGGCGTGATTTTAAGGCAGTTCAATCCACCGAACATCCTCATTGCTTTGATACCATGTTTCAAATATGTTGGTTTACATTTCAGTCAGTAATGTCTGCTGACCTACGTTCAAAAGATTTGTTTTTTGTATTTTTGGGACTGAAGAAACTGACTAAATTAGGTCTATGTTAATACATTTATAAACCAGATACAGGGCATCTAATATAGCAAGACAGTAGTAGTGTGTATATTATGATTTGAGGTTTTCAAGGCGGTGAGTCCGAAGATGGCTCTCTTCTGGGTTGTAGCGCGTTTCAGGGTCCTTGCTATCTCCATCGGTATGACGATAAGTGAGGGAGGCAGCAAGGATCTCTGAAACGTTGGTAAACTTCTACGAAGCTACAACGCGCTAAAATCCAGAAGACAGACATCAAGGTTCATAAAGGGTTTAAATTCTTAAATGTTCTAAATTGTTTTGCAGGTTTTGTTCAGTAGACAGTGATTACTGTGTTTGGAATTAGGTCATCATGCTTTCGTAACTTGGTCAGTTTTAGAAGTTGCCTTTGTTTTTGTGCGTTGGGAATTTGGTTCCAGAAATGAAGTTTAAATTATTTTTCTTATAAGTTAGGCACGTGATTTCATGGAAAAGGAGGACAGAGGTCTGACAATTGTAACACACAAAGCAATAATGTTAATAAGATCACGTCATTTAATTTCTGTTTGCAGTTTTTTGGTCTTTTTAACTTTCCTAGTCGCTTTTGTCTTTCGGCTTTCATTATATTGACTTCTCTCGTTGTAAGGCTTTCTTTCCATTGTAACAACATTCTTCTCTCTTCGTTTTCGTTTCGTCTCGTGAACTGAGAACCATTTGTCTGAATGCGTTTGTCAGCGCATTCTCGCTGTCTTTTGTTTTCTGTTAAAATAATATGATCTACGGGCTGTATTAACATTTCTGAATCCTACATCCGATTAAAGGCAAATGCACTGAAGGAAGTAAAGATTTTCGGTAGAAGTGTTCGCAGCCGAAAAGAGAATGTAAGGAACTGAAGTTTTCATTGATATATAATTAGAAAGAAAATTTAGGAACGTAAGGAAAACACATTTCAGACGTGCTGCACTCTGAGTTGTCATTCCGACGTGAGGTCAAAAGTTCTGTTCTGCTTTAAGCGTTATTTGTTTATTCTTGACAAGACTTTAGTAATGTTTTGTATCTCTGTTAATTGTTGTTTTACGTATATAGCCGATCTACTATTAAACGATACCGAATTATTTTTAGGTTATAACTTTCTTTCAATTACCGAAGTTAATCTATACACCGTTAAGTTTGATGGTGAAGGCGATGATAAAACTCGATTTATCTGAAAAGACTGAGGAACCTCACGAAAAACACCAGTCATTACAATCGGTAATCCGGCAGGAGGGATTCGAATCGAGTTCATCCTTAATACAAGCATCGAGATTTAGTGTTATACCAGGCCTGCTTGTTAATATTGGAGGAGGAATGTACTGACTGAAATGACGCTATGGACTCTATCTCATTGCGTACAGGGGATGTGCTTCGTGCTTCACCGCTGTACCCGCTCGTTATTTCTTAAACCTGAATGCGTTATAGATTAAAGCACGTACGTTTGTGGAGGGGGGACAACGGAATGAACTGTGAGGGCAAATGAACTGCTACAATGACACGTCGGATTGCGTACGTGTAATGAACCTTTTTCCCGGAATTCGTCTTAGGGAAATGAGGAAAAACCACGAAGAACTCAACGGGATTAGTTGATGTTTGAAACGTCGGCAAACTTCTACCAGACTACACGGCGCTACAATGCAGAAGACGGACATCTTCAGACTCGCCGCCTTGAATACCTCAAATCTTAACGTTGAACAATGTTGCTTAATGTAGCGGTACAGTTTTTTGGAGTTTGCTTACAAATTAATTTTAAGTAAGGAAACGAGGATATGAGTGGTAAACAGATACAGTACTGGTCATCGTTTGCGAGATGAGGTAGGGTAAAGTGATGTAAATTTGAGCTTCTTGAAATGATCCGCCTCCTTCCCTTAGGGTATCTGGATTTCGATTTACCGAGGCTTTTCATACAGAATAGCATGTAATTGCTGTCATGTGTCGGTTTTGTGTATCGGAAAAGTACTTCGTATTAGATGACAGTTCCTTGTGTCCGGTAATATTGTACATTTAATTTAATTTGTCATTGAAAAACCCACTCTTGTAGGTCGCCAAAAGAACGACCTGTGGGACAAATAATTCTACTACTCCATCTAGTGTGGCAAATCTCATGATTCCCCTTATTGGCATTAAAATCCTTCCGCAAGCAGTCGCAGAGAAGGGAGATGCTTGAACGTTTAGAATACAATTACGTCTAAATGTAAATGTATTTGCAAATGCAAATGAAAATTATCTCTGCGATCCCAAATCACGCCACTTTACATGTATTTAAGTATTTTCTGGGTATTAACAAATGTCCCTTTACAAATTTTTAAATTCTGTTTCAGCGTGAACGTTCTCAAATAGCGTATATTAACATGTGTTTCTTTCATGAAGCTAATAAAATAAACACACAATTTGCAGGTTGTATCACTGTGTCTGTGTCCCGCGCCGTAGCCGCGAGGTCTGAGGCATCATGCTTCGGACCGGTGATACGGAATGCGCGCTGGTTCGAGTCTCGGGGAAAGAAATTTCTCATGAGCTTTCGACCAGTGTATGGGACCGGTGCCAACCCAGCATCGTGAGGAAATTGGGGAGCTACAATGGGTAGCGTAATCCGGTCAGGAAAGCTAGTAATGGCTGAGGGTTCGTCGTGCTGACCACACGTCACCCTATATCTGGTTGGATGATCGTTCACCTCTGCTTAGGCATGTGAACGTGAGGCCAGCAATCAAGCTAGTCGGCTTTGGCCCTCTGGAGCTGTTACGCCAAGGATTTAATTTTAATAACTGCGTCTGTACACATGTTTTTTTTCTCGAAATGACTGAATATATTTTCTTGACGTTTCGAACGGAGGTCTGCACAAAAGATGTGAGGTGAATTATGTGGGGCCGGTGTGAAATTATTAAATTTATTCCTGTTTGCATTTGATAAACGCCAGATCAATTTCTTGTCCCCAATCTTAAAGGATCTTTTTTTTTAAATTTATACATAGTTTCTTACTTTCGTTCTCCATTCTTGTTAATCGCACTTCGATATTCTAGACAGGCTGGCCTATGGTCAAAAAGTCGACCGTCAACTTTGACGCTGTGCGATGTCGCCCCTGAAGCCGTACAAGCGAGACTGCCTTCCACTTGTGAAATGGAAACATATCTCCGGCCCACAATAGGGAGCTGAATACGAGAAGTCACAGAAAATACTGTCCTTTACTCAGCTCACAGGTCTCGTATTTCCCCATTTCAATCGAGCCCTTTTCTTTGTGAATTTGATATCCCTTGCACTACAGAATAACACGGAAGAGATTGCTTTCAAGTGACCGAGATTTTGGGTATTCTTCACGGTCTAGTATGAAAACACCTGGGAGGAATTTGTGCAAAAAATGCATTCTCCAATGGATTATATTTCTTTTTAGTCGTTTTTCGATCTCTAGTGCGGGTCTGTCAGATGATCATATTATAACAAATAGTAAATAAAATTATGTAAAAAGTTGGATATATTGTTGAACTAGTGATGATGATCCTTCATGGGTGGCAGAAGAGAGATTGAGAGAACGTGTTGTCTCTGGTTAAAAAGTACGAATTGATAATCACAGGAATAAACAGTATAAAACCTAATTGGATATGGCTGGTAGTGTTTCGACACATCTTTTCGATTCCAGTCAGTCGCATTGCTACTGGGCTCAGAGTTTTGCAACAGGAAATATTGCTATAATTTAATCTTAACTTGTGGGTTCTTTGCCACCGCGGGCAGACCCAGTGGCGACACGGGCACAGTGGTCATTACCATTACCATTACCATTATGGTTCGTCTCGCGTGACGATGACTCGTTGCTATGTAAACGGCAGTCTTCATGCACACGCTCCCGAAATTGTTGCGTTTAGCTGGACGCCGCTTCCATTACCTGTTCTGAAATATATCCAGCTCATCTCGCCCTGCGAATATGACCCTCGTGACAACAAGGAATGCCACTCTGTTGTGTGGTATTGTAACTCAGTAAACGGTTTCATCTAATCTCAGTGCGAGGAGAATTCATCCACAGTGTTTTTTATGATTAATAGCGTGATTAAATGAAGGAGGGTGGGCTGGGAATGTAACGCGCATGGGGGTTGAGAAAAATGCACACAAGATTTATTTGAAGGAAGGAGATACGTGGAAGACATAGTCATAAATGCAACGATAGTATTAAATGAATGTTAAATAAATAATGTGGCAGGTTTGGGATTGATTTATCTGGCTCTGGATGTAGATCACTGGCGGACTCTTGTGATGTTGGTAATGAACCTTAAGTCTTCTTAAAATTCCTGTATAAATTAACTGAGAAAATAGACCAAGGTCAAGTCTTACCACCAAGCTATTATTGTCTGTGTGATAATTTTTTGTCACGCAGTACGACCAAAGCCTGTCGGTTATCGTCGATTATTTTCGTCCGTGGATTGAAGAAGCCATTTGCGAATGAAATGAGTGCCGTTTGTGTGCCAGGCTAAAAGGCCACTTGAAGACTCAGAAACGAAGAATTGTGCACAAATGTGCTGCATAAGTCCATCAAGCGGTGCTGGACCAACGAAGGTGGTTGCCACAAATTATTTTTTTACAAACAATTGACATAAATTTGTCACCAAATAATGAAGAAGTTCACCCTGTTTGGGGAATATTTTAAATACTTTCGGAATTTTATCTTATGCAGTCTCGCACAACAATTTTTATGCGCCCATACTTGCAAATCCTGTTCCTTGTTTCGTACTGCCCCAGGTTTTACTTCCTTCTGTTTTTTCCCCTTCATCCTTTGCCTTATCCGATATTTTTATTTCTGAAAGTGACTGTACAGCTCCTGTGTACAATCAAACCCGCAACTGGCTTCTAGTAGGTTAATGCACTACATACATTGCGATAGCTGCTTCGAAGAAGACGAGCACAAGAGACTTCAACGCGTTGTTTGGGACTGTGTGATACAAAAAACACAGAGCCATTGAAATTTCATCTTGTATTACTACTAAAGGTGTAAAAGCATCCCTGAGAACACACAACTTACTGTGATAGCAGAGATTAGACTGGGACATTTTTAGGACTATGATGTTCTTACGACAGTAAGTACGAACATGACTGTCTTCTGGGTTGTAGCGCCGTTTAGTTTGATATAAGGTTACCGATGTTTCAGAGGTCCTTGCTGCCTCCATTATCAGGGCGATGAGTAAAATGTTAGAGGCAGGGACCTCTGGAACTTTTCTAAAACTCCTACCAGAATACACGGCGCTACTACCCAGAAGGTAGGTATTTTCGGAAGCATAATTTTTCCGTTCCTTAACCATGTTTGGTTTCCGAAACTATTGGTAACGAAGTTGGCCGTGTGTAGCGTACTTATCTATTCCGTTTGTCGGCTGACGGTAATCCCATGTAAGCATCCCTCCTCCCTTTTCTACATCCTAGTGACCGAAAGCAAATTCTGTGCAGGACTAGGGGATGGCCTCTCTTTGTCTCTCTGAAAAAGCCATATAAGAGCTCCATCCTTTATCCCATGAAAGGTCTCGTCGCAGCTGATGTAACCCGGCTCCCTTAATTACTGACCCGTAGAAGCCTTGGCAGTGCCTTATAAGAATAAAAGCATAGTAGTCAAATTACTGGTAACGAAAAAGTGTCATTGCTTGGAATTACCATACTGTACATGGGTAAATTGACATCTGCCATGTCGTCGATCGGAGTGTCTATTTCCACCCCTCATTTCTGAATGCAGTCTCTGGAATCATAGTTATGTTCCTGGGGAGAGTTCGAAAAGCGAATCGCTATTAATCTGTAGATCATGCTGTCCTTGTACGGATGAAAGTAAGGACACTAGGCACAATAAGTTATTTCTAGATATTTCTAATGTATCACTACTTTCTGTTTTCCATGTCGCCACCAAATTTTTGTATGTATTTCTTGTCTCTGAAGTTCGGGAGCTGTATGTGTTAGCGTAATTTTGAAATCCCCCCTCGCCCTTAGGTCCAGATTTGTTCCAGAACATTTTTTTTCCAGCCATTTCTAATTTATATTCGCTTGTCAACGTAAAATCGCTTTTAACAAGAGTGAGAAGGCGTTTCATTAGACCTCAGATGCAGACATGTTACATCCCGTGTATCCATAGCAACAA
>NW_019060737.1:0-13731 GCF_000696155.1 Zootermopsis nevadensis | reverse complement strand
CTTATTTCATGATGTAGGACGGATTGGCTTCTTCTCTTTTAGGCATTACGTGATCCTAGTTTCGTAAGCGCATGTGATGAACAACTGGGTCTTTATAAAACTGTGTAATTCACTTCTTTACTTATTTGTTGCTAAGTCTTCTCCTATGAAACAAATTAAACAGGATCACTTCAAAAGAAAAATGAGATAATTTACATACATAAGATAAAAATAAAATATATTTTAATATATATTAATCAGAAAGAAAATGTCGTGACGCATTAATAATAACACATATAAAGTTAATATGCTTATATTGTATATTGTGGTGGGGAATTTAAGCAGTACTTGCACTCACATTTCATAATCAATACGGAAGTACTTGCATATAATTGCAGCACTGTTAATTACAAAGTAATTTAGCGAAGTAATTGCTAATATGGGTAACTGACGATTTATAATTAAGTAACCACAAGGGAAGTAATTATTTTTTATTTTGTAGGTTACAGATTTGTATTTCACGGTATTGAGGTTTAGAAAAATTGTATTAAGCTTAAGCATATAAAATCTCCAGAGAATCTCACGTATACAAACTAAAACTATGTAACAGAGTACTTAATCAGAACTACTGGTCACTCAGATGGTAAAAATTTAGACTTTTGTGTCAAATTAATGTTCATTACCGTGTTTAAAAAGCCGTTAACGAATGATATCCTTAGCCAGATGAATCGAATCCACACATTCTTGTACTGTTTCTTTATTTTGAGCTGTGAAACTTGCCGATCGGGAATTAGCACTAGGAACGCAAGTTCTTACATAAGCGGAGGGACAGATTTATGTTATCTCTTCAGTATCCCTTTAAGTTATAGGAAAATCTCTTTTGCTTTTCCAGCTTACGATACTCTGAGGAAACGGAAAGTTGATTCGAGGTGAGACAAAAACGTAAAAAGAAAACGCTACTGCCATCAGTCCACGACAGTCCTCTCTTCTTAATCCCACAAAAGACAGCGTTCTCTTTTTATCGCTTCAGTTTCTGTCTCTTTCCAATTCGCTTCGTGTTTTGTGGTACATCAGCATTTTAAACAGTGGCTCTGCACTCCTGTGGGTAGCTCCATTACTGTTCCACTACCTTCCTCTTCCACTGATATCGGATCTTTTTTCTTCCTGTGAATATTCATGGGGATTGTTCTCAGCAGGCCAGTTATTAAATACTACTCATTAGGTTAGGTTGGCAGGGAAATGGCACATCCAGCCACATTACAGCAGCGTTTACAGTTTTCTGTCTTCGGCTTCATTCTCTGGCTCCGTTATTCTCGGCAAGAGCGTCTTTAACTACCCGAGTCACTCATTTCACCGACAGCGGTCTAAAGAAATTTTTGGCGGTTCATCAATTTCTGAAGTTACCCTGCGTCTGCGTCGGTCTTTATGGGAACAATAAGAAGAAATTAAATCTTTATGTTCTTCCAACTTATCTTTTCCCGTACTGCAGGATCGTGTATTGTTAACCTTTGTTAACATGCTCATTATATGTTTAACACAATTGTTAAGGTTTTATCGAAAGTCGTGGTCGAGTGATTAGCATTCTTGCTTTGTATTCGGAACATCCCGACTTCAAATCTCGATCCGGAGTCCAGATGTTAAGACTGAGGATTTCCGTGGTTTTCCATATGTAGGAATAATGAACACTATGAATTATTTTCATAAAGTAAATGACATTTATTTAAAAAAATAAAATAAATGCTGTCTTCCTCGCGTAGCTTGGTTTTAAAATGGTTCCCAGTTGCAGGGACACGCTTATTTGGACATCTGTCTTATCCTTTATATAAACCCGTTCTTGGTATTAACACTGACCATATATATTTACCGTCAGTAACAGTGAAGTAAATCGAATATTTCCTGTTCACGTTTTACAGCGCAGTACTACGCCCTGCTATTTTGTTTTGAAAATAAAATGTAATAACCCGACTTTTTCGGGGTCTTATTATATTACTGGATATGATATAGGTCAAATCTTAAATATGAACATGTGACCCGCACAGAAACTGAGACAAGCTCAGGGAAAATATTTAGTAATGTGACATAAATTATTCGTATTTCTCTGGATGTAATAGCGTTGCAGTTTCCGGTCTTGCATTATTGAGAAATTTGCCTTTTGTCTTAAAGCATTTAGCTTTTCAAATGTTTACTTCAGTGAAGTAGCTTTTCTCTGAAGAAACACGACTGAAGATCTTTGGGGAAAATCATGGCGTTATCACCATAAAAATTATATAAAGTAATATACTTCATGGTAGTGTTCAGTATACGGATCACCGTAGTTTGTAAACTTGCATTTTGACTCTTGATTTCATACACTTGTGTAAATTCTAATTAATATCGTCATAGGTCTAAAATACAGGCGTGATTGAAATTTAATTACAGCAATATGACATGTGATTAGGAACTGAACAGCTTGTAGATATAGATTAATGTCGTCAACTCATTCTCTTCTATAACGTATAAGTCCTTCTGCGCTGTAATTCCTTTATTAAAAGAGGAATGTTATTTCTGCTGGACTGAAGACGAAAAATCCAGCTGAGGAAAGCAAATAAATGTTACTGCACATAAAAAATCTTGAAAAGAAGGTGAAAGTGGGGGAGGTGAAAGATGTAGTCGGCTTGAGTAGAGAAATCGTTCTCCAACCCCAACGTGTGTGTGTATGTGTGTGTGCCCACGCGAGAGCAAGGGTGGAGAACACGCGGGGTCCTTCACTTAAAACATTTCATCAGCGAATTTACTTCCATGCATCCGTGAGTCTGATTCAAAGAGAAGTGGACTTGTGATTGCATACTCAAAGAAGACTTATGTCTTGACTTCAGTGCTTTGATTTGAAATACAAAAAATCGTATATTTCAGGCTCCAGAAATGTGTTTTCAGGGACTGCCCGCGGATCGTTTGAGCAATGTACTGTGAAGTATTGATAATGCTGAATTTCGAATATGAAATATTTTCTGCGCTTTGTGTGTGATATTTAGTGTTCCGTTTTTCGAATTCGCTTCGTTCATATGACTCGTTTTAAGATATTTTAATGCGTTTCAGGATATGCAAGCGTATAGTTTGTTTGAGGCATTCTGAAGAACTCAAACGAACCTGAAATAGTCTATATTTAGAGCTAACAAATGTCGAGTAGATGAACAGACAGTAAGGAATGGCTATTAATATTTACTTTTAAAAGTGTCACGCATGTATCAAACTTTCGATCTGGGCTCTCGTGTTATAAACCTGCTATGCATACTCATAATAATATGTCAGTGTTCTATGGAAATGTCATAGATTTTGAACTGTCCAAAATGTTAGTGGAAATATGATCACATGAAGTAATAAATTATTTGATGGCGTTTAGATGTTGAATAAAGCATACTCTGCTATTATATTTTTGTTTATTGTCTTGAATTAGGAGGATATTATTAAAATAAATCTTAAATTTGGTGGGTTTCAGTCAATCAGGATTGTGGCCACTGGGCTTTTGTGACTACGACAATGAACCTTTGTGTTCCATAAAAAGAATTTAATGTCTTAACTATGTGAGTGACTGTCAGTTTCTCAAGAAGAATTTTATACCATGGATTTAATTACGGCGCAACTGAGATTATTATTTATAAAAAATATATTTTGCACGAGATTAAATGTTGTTTCTCAAGCGCAGTCACATTACAGACTTTGAAGCGAAGGAATTACGAATAATCCTGTCAGGACTCCGCCTTGTGAATGTTGCTTTACGGGTCCTAAGTTTGTTAAGGGACTGTGGATGCAGATACGTTGATTTGAAGATGTATACACATGCACAAGTCTTCTTCCCATCAAAATAAAGGGACGTTGAAAGGGGGGGGGGAGAAATATTTACGAAAACCAGTGCGCCATTACGGCGAAAAGAGAATTTTTTGTGCACTTAAAGTATTCTGAGTCACGTAGCAATTTCCAGGGTTTGTGTCTAAAGCAAACCTAATTTGAATGGATGTGCTGAGGAATACTTCTGACAGCCGGGACTTTATGTACAGTTATTCACTTGGACCTTATTGATTGTCGGAATATTTATTTTATTCCGAACCATAGCGTTTCGAAACTTGCTTTTGCTTCCGTCACCAGGTGACAGGTATAAGAACAAAAATCTACTCTTTTTTGTTACCTGGTCTGTATTCCCTTAAACATGTCCAGGTAGAAGGAACTTCCGAAACGTCGTGGTTTGGAAAAGGATATTTGGACTACGGATGGATACGACACCAAAATATTTCAATTCAGTATTTTATGAGCGTTGCCTTCAGCCATTCTTTTACGTTCTTACGCAAGTGGATTTGTAATTCTAGAATTAATGGTTTGGATTTACATTATTCATATTCCAAATTAAAGAATTGCAACACTATCATGCAGTACCATTTTTAGAAGAGCGTATAGTGAGATGAAATAAGGTCATTAATTGTTACATAAACACGTGCTTTGTCACAGCTCTCTCTATTCACAGGTGAAAACATCTCGTACACCTTTGTCATTCTCCACACCATTATGCAGTAGCAGTTTCATGGTACAGCTTTAGAGAGATGGCTAATTTATTACTCAATACAAGAGCTTATTGCGTATTAAATCTTAAGAATGTTGCGCCATAGCCTTATCGTTTTCCTGTTCTGAAGGGCTTCGTTATTGATGTTAGATACGGGAGCAATATTTTAAAAAAAGAGTTCCGTAGTCATCGTCAGTCTGTTGTAGATAACTGAACGCTTCCATCATCCACTTCACTGCGTAAGGTACAGAATGCGCTGTCACAGAAGCGAATATCAGATGGAGCGGTTGTCAGGTGTTCTATTTTCATGTAGGAAAATGATACTTCGTTGAATGATTTTTCTTATGGTAAATGTTGAAAGTGCAATAGAAATCTGTATGATACTGTGATACTTATGCTTACCTGTCTTTACTCAAAGATGTGTCACGCGCCGGTTCGGAGATGAAGCCGCTGTCTTGGGACTGATGCTTGCCCAGGGCTGTCTTACACCTGGTGGGATTCTGATAAATGAACATAAAGTATGGTGCAATGTGTGATTTAGAGGATAAGCCTGCTGCAATACCACTTCGTCGATCATCGATCTCATTTGAAGTAAGCTGGGATTGAACCGGGTCTCCACGATAAGAAGCTGGAGTCTGGCTGCCAGCTGTTGGTCTCTGTCTGTTTTCTTAGAATATGGCACAGTCCAAATAAATTTTTACTGAAATTTAATTTTGCACCTTATTCTGTTTTCTGTTGGCACTTTGAATGGTGGCTTTCTGTCGTGATCGTACTTGGCCAAATATCCATATGATGGAAATAGTTAAAGAACGATTTATAAAATGTAAAACAAATGTTTCATACGAAACCTGTGCTCTGTATGCATTATGAAAGGTGCGGATTTTTTGGAAATAGAATATATTTTTATGGTTTTGTTACTGTGTTGGGTTTACGTCGTGTTCTGTATCCACATGTAGTTTATATTCTTTATTTTTAAACCGTGAAGAACATCCAGGTGAATAGTCAGTCATTTAGAAAACATTAATAGAGCAGTCGTTCATTTAAAATTAGCTATTATAAGAATCGATCATTTACATACGCTCAGAAACGATGTCGTTCATTAAAGAAATATACATATACAACATTGAACATTTAACGGATTAGAAGTAGAGTCGATCACTTGAGAAAGTCCAGATGTAGAATCGATAACTTTGAGAAATTAGGAAGTCTGCCATGTATAAAACACGCAGGAGACGAGTTAATAATTTGAAAGATCTTTGAGAACAGCCTGTCATTTTGAAAAGTGGAGAAAAATTGTATGTCCTTTGGAAATAAATAGAAAAAAGTATATAATTAAAAAATCAGAACAGGAGTTATTATTCAGAAGATATACATTAGAAGACTCGTTCACTTAAATATCTCAGAACAGTAGATAATTTTGGAAACGTCTAGATGCATAATCGTTTATTAAAAACGTGTACAATAAAGTTTATTATTTAAAATTGTAACTGATACATTTAGTAAATGTGTACTACGTTTCAATGTTACTGAGTAACGTGTTCTGAAGTTACATTTTAAGCGACAGGCGTAAGGAATTTGAATTGCATTGTTCAATTTTCTATTAATTTTTATTCATTTAAATGTTATTAAATCTAGTAATAGTAACAGAAAGCATTATTAACCAAAAGTTTGCTGCAAGGAAAATACAATTCAGTTGTTGGAGGAAATGAATGAACCGATGTTTTGATAAACATTAGTACAACACACAGTGATCGTCCATTCTATTGTACATAGTCATATTGATAAATGTTTTAGTGTTATTTAAGGCTTTGATGGAGACAGCGTACAGTATTTCCTAGAAAAGGACAAACTAAGAAATTTTATTTATATCCAGGATTTATTCTACAGGTAGAAGATTAGACCACAGTCGTAATAGAACGACATGGGCCCTTGTTTAACGCACAGCGATAACAATAAACAATGCCACTATCATGGAGATCGCATCGGGTCAAAGCGTCCGTCCGATGTAGCATGTACGTGCAAGTCATACTGGCCACGGATGTAATTTCTGGGCGATAAGAATTGTTTTATTGCACGGATTAACGGAATAAAAACGGCATTGGTTAGCATAACCTCCCGCCATAAAATCAATTGTTTCAGCGCAGAAGTCGTGTATTTGACCAGCCTGGGCCAAACCATTGAATATTAACAACATCCAAAGGGCTGCAGTGCTAGGAATATTCACGAATTTTGGCAATTTCATTTTTATTTTAGAATGACCACTGATAAACTTTGTAGGTTCATCACCGAATTAACCAAAGCCCTCCACCGGACCCTGTCCTGGGCCAACAAAATCCAGTCTCCTTCAACTCCTATCTCCCATAGATCCCGCCTGAGATTATCCTCCCATCTACGTCTAGGTCTCCCCAGCGGTCTCTTCCCCTCAGGCTTCCCAACCAATACCCGGTGCACACCTCTTGCCACATCCATGCGCGTTACATGCCCAGCCCATCTCATTCTTCTTTCTCATGTCTCGATGTGACATTCGAGGGCAGCTTCTAGTATAATACCTAGAAATGCCATTGAAAATAGGTTATAATTTCGTGGACATTGTCCATGTTATTAGGTTTTGTAAAACACAGCGTTTCGAAAATTGTATTTGTTTTCCTAATCTGTAAAGGATCTATCTGATTATGTTCCCCGCCTGAATAATGGAGAGAAAAAGTCGACGATTGAATCTTCTCCTTCGAGTGGATCGCCCAGGTATCGAGTCCCGATCCCCTTGGCTGAAGGCTGGTGCTCTAGCTGTCGAAGTTAGAGTAACCACTTGAAATGATTTCTACTATACCACCCTAATTAATCACTCCTGATCTGTAACCATGTCGTAAGTCATCATCAATCACCGTCTATCATACATCACCAGCTTTGAGGTAGTGCTTAGAACAGAACGAAGTAGAAATGAAAATCCTTTCTCCCCACGTACACAATAAATGCGATTAGTTAATGTACGTTTCCTTTTTATAAAACTATAATTTGTATTCCTCCAGGTTAATTAATGCGCTCTCTTAATTAATAAATTGAATGGGATGTTCATACCTGTGAAGACGGCTCCAGTTAATTAATGCGCTCTCTTAATTAATACATTGAATGGAATGTTCATACCTGTGAAGACGGCTCCGGAGGGTGCAGGGAGGGCAGGAGGGAGGTTGCAGGTGCAGTCGTGTTTAACTGCGTAGTCTACGTCAGTCCTGAACAAGACAAGTGTGTCCGAGGTTCACCACAAGCACTCCTTCGTCAGACGGGATATATTAACAAGCAAATATACACGGACTTTCCACGCAGAATGCCAAAATCGTGAGCATTTGTAGAATTAGAAATCAGTATCGAATAGGGAGCATATAATCGTTCAATAAATGGACGTATTTTTCAAGTAAATCCAAAGAAAATGGGACAAAATTCGTTCTGTTTTAGTAAAATGCGTCGAATGCTCTGGTTTATATTCAGTGAGGGAATGTAGTAGGCTTCATATGTAAGGAATGAATATAAACTGGACTTAACTAAGCAAAAAAGAAAGATATATTTCAGTTCACCTGACGGATGTTCTTAAAACTCCTCCTCGTAAGACAGAACCGGATTTCTTAGTAGAGCACGGTGTAGTCGGCTGAGCATACGGGAGAAAGAGTCTGCTCTTAGAGAAAAATGCATTTACAAACACTCCATTTGGCACAGAATCCAGAACTATCCCTCCTACCCTTTTCCTACCCATTGTTCTTTCCCTCCACCCCTTGTACAGTAATCCGATTGTCTGTACCCTACATTTCGTCCGATGTCCTCTGCGTTGAAATATTTTTCAAAGAACAAGTTTTTGTGTTCATGTCTGATGTTATATGCTTTTATAACTCTGGCCACTTTTTCATGTCTAACTTGTCAGATTTGTGATGTGATTCGACATATTTCAGATACGTCACTCATTGATCTGCAAATATCGATGTTCACAGAATGTTAGGAACATTGGACAGAACAATGGCTTCTGCTGGTAAATTGCAAAGTATTTCACTGATTCAGAATTTGAGAGAGACACGCACTTTTCATCTTGATACGTCGATGTAGTTCCAATTTGTTTACTGTACAAGACGCTTGGGAACTTAATTTTGTAATTCTCATTCATCTGTTCTTTTGAGCTTTCATTGGCACGAGAATTACTGAATTCATATGGTCTGCAGTTACGTTCTGGTTTAGTTTAGAAATTCTGTCTGTGAGGCTAATCAAACAAAAAAACAACCTACGAAACTTGGTTTAATCTTTCACAGTTGGTAGAAAGAGTTGAAGATTTTGCGATGTTATACTTCGTGCTTGCATTTAATCACAGACTCAAATTTATTTTCATAAAACCAATCGACTTTACAGATACTACAATGCAAATTCATAAATTATATTTTTGAAAATAATAAGCAACAATAGAATCTTGTGTGTATAATTGTTATCTGCAATTTTTAAATAGACATATAGCAATATGTTAGGAAATACAGAAATACAGGAAGATCGCAGAATTTCTATTTGTTTTCAGCAGCTTGGAATGTTTTTGTATCATCTCGATTTACCCTATCATGAAGCTTTCAATATATCACGTAAATGCACCTGTTGGACTAATTGACAACAATTGTACTAGTTTTACGTATTTATGTCTTCCATTTCTGCAAGTAATTTATCAGGGATAAAAATAAACTATAAACACAGTTATATTCTTTGCAAAAGTAATTGACAGTTAATATAATTTCAGTTATTTAGACCAGTGATATTCAACCTTTTTTGTTTGCGTACCCCCAGATATAATTTCTCCTCAACTTTGTACCCCCAAAGTTGTTGGTGTATAATTCAAGTTATCAATAGTATATAATCTACATCTAAAATAAATTCAATAAATTACATTACTGATTATTCAGTGTTTATCATAATTTTTTTTTAAATTTCACGTACCCCCTAAACTGTCTTCGCGTACCCCTGGGGATACGCGTGCCCCAAGTTGAATACCACAGATTTAGACAATCATAATTTTTTTCTATGTTACAGCTGCAAACAGCCGCTAGAAATGACGATGACAAAATACAGTTGGACATAAGGTTTTAACGATGTGACAAATTCAGTTAGGCCATTTCAGACATAAGCATACATATCACGATCATGTCGCTTTTAAAGGACTTTTCGATATTTGGCGATTCTATCCGACATGTAGCTAAGTGGCCGGTCCAGGAATGTCCCTGTTACACCGTAATTTACATACCAGAAAATGCTTAAAGTAATGGTTACAAAGACATAATTATTTTCAAGTAATAATGTTTGTTGGACAGTATTAAAATGTGTATTAAAGAAACACAGTGTTCTATCGTTAGAATAAAATTTTCGTGATTCAGCACGTGGCCTGTTAGCCCTGCGAATAATGTAAGAAGTTGTAGGTCCCATAAAATGTTTTGGATATCTGAGAGAATATCAGATTCTAAGAAAAGAAATATGTATCGTGGATTTCTTCAACGTTTTACAAATTTGATAGAATTATATCTCTGTTATGTATAAGAATGACTTACAGGAGACGAGCAGTGACTGAAATAAAATTCGACCGACAGATTTTTAGCTTATTCCCTTATACATTATTCGTGTGAATACACGGTTTTGGAGAAGAAGCATACAGACGGGTATACAAGACAGACAGACAGATATGGCCTTCCCTTATACCTTCAGTTGAAGCATTCTCTGTGAAAAATGGGTAATGAAAATAGCCTTCCCTTATACCTTCAGTTGAAGCACTCTCTGTGAAAATGGGTAATGAAAATGTAGGCTTACTACTTGTTATAAAAGTTTATAATTTAATTTTGAATACGTTGTTAATATAAAGACGGTGGTAAAATAGAAGTTGTGAAGAAATTGTTACCTTCCAGCCGATTTGTGAATCGCCTTTGGAATAAAAACCAGTGATGCTAACCGTAATATCATTACGTCAAGTGAAAAGGAAGATGAATGTAATATTATAGTCAAATGTTATTAAGTTGTATTAACTTTGAAGGCTATTAATAGTTTGAAAACTCTCTTTAGAAATTCGTAATCAAATAATAAAGCATAAAATGCTCCTTGTTCGTTTCCTCACGTTGTAGCCATGAAACTCAAAGCTGGGTACAAAGACTCTGCATGCAAGTTTATAAAACCTCACTAGTTTATTTCACTTCAGAACTCAAACCAAATTCTCAAATGAGGTGAGAGGAAAGAAAAAAAATTGTACAACTCTGAACAAGGAAGAATGAGTTGATTCGTCTTAATTATTAAATTTAATTATTAAAAATGAAATTAGGACTCACTAACATGAATTGGTAGACTTAACGATTTTGTGACTCAAGTTGTTCCAATCCTTTCTTGAAATTATTCATTATAATTTTGTAACAATACATTTCAAATTTATTTTGTACACTCGTTAAATATACCCATATATTTCCCTCCGTTCAATCGATATTTTAATTATGATTTTGTGAAAGCTGGTTTGGAATTTTCAACAATGATAGGAGTACACGTACGTGGTATATATTTTTTACAATGCTTACTAACGCACGGTGAAGCACTTCGACGGTATCTTAAGTTTTGTGCAGAAGTCACTACGTTGTGAGCGATGCAAGTCTTGTACAAGTTGTGTCTGAACAGCCGCAAGGCAATGTTAATCATCCAGACATCTTCACTGTAAGCGGTGTGACAGTGTTAACACAGTTTCTAAGTTGTAGAGATGCGTGTTAAATAAACCACTGAATTATCAAGGTGTTATGTTGAAGATAGTGTCATTTTCACGGTTTTACTCAGTGCTGATACGCTGTATCTGAAGACACAGTTCTTGTCGTTTGTTATGTCATTTGTATTCCAGGTATTTCACCATTTCTATCTCTCACACTGGTATTCCCTGTCAAAACTTACAAAAGCTTGCATTGTGCTTTTTGTTAGAGATTGTAGGACACGTCTAATTCGGACGGTTGTTCATTGTTACTTTGCAAACAGAATTTTAATGAGGCTGAGCTGCGAAATTTTAATCACATGCTATCGCTATGTATATATATATATATATAACTTCTTTATAAAACGTGATAAATTTTATTTAAATAAAAAAACATACAGGCTTCAATGCTTGGAAAATATCCTAAACTAATTCTCTTCACAAGTAATTACGTTGTCAGTTGTTTAAATTCGCCCATCGTTGCGTATTGTAATTCTTCCAAATAAATTTAATCAGAATCTGTTAAAATATGGAAGCACTGTCAGACAGGCAGAAATACGTACGTTATGTCATTTTGCCGAGATGGGTATGAATGATTAGCCTCATTTTATCTTACCACCATGGTGATGATAAATAAAGTAAAAGTGGTGGAATTTAAAGTTTTGTTTAGTATTTGGACGTATTGCTGCCTGAATATTGCCAATAAACTTAATAGTACGTCTTCTGCCGCTCGTTCAGGTACGGATTTTACTGTTATAAGCACATAATTATACTATTTCATTAAATCCGGTATGAATAGCACCTCCATCTTATTAAAGTATATTTCAATGTTATTCCGTAAAAATTTGAACATGTTAGTCATGCTGATTCAGAAGAAAGCCAGTAAATTTTGTGAACTGATAGATATTTGGAAAACTCTTATTTGGTTGTTTTGTTACAGGCACATTTATCGGGGTAACATCATACTCGCTCTAAACTCTTGCTTGATGGCAGTAACTGTTTATTAGACCCATAATTTCACACTTCGTCTTAACGCTTTCAGAGCCAGTTTAGTCTGTCTGCCTGTGATGTGATTTCGACTGTCTTGTTAGCTTGAACTGTGTAAACATGTTCTATACTTGTCTGAACTAAATGCACATAAGGGCAAATGAGATGTAAAAATGATGGCAAAGGCATTTGAAAGGCGTATGTACCCCACTGCACCACATCTTTCAGTCTTCTCTGGACAGAATTTTTCTGCCGTACTATTTTGAATATTTAATACCTTCTTTCGAATGGAAAGTTCCAGATGAGCAGTCAATATTGGTTTTTGTCGTACAACACGTCACTAGTATCCGGGAGGCCATTTTCGTGAGAGAGAGCAAGCAGTGTCTACACGTTTGAGGCAGCCTGTAGCTCTGGACATAAGGCAGTGTAATTTGCTAAGGATCACAATGAATCGAATCCTTCAACGTCCCTGACACTTCTTGCTGTCTCGAGAAATTTTACAACTTTTCCTACATAAAAGAGGCCTCGTCCTAGGAGTCCTACCGAAATGTCTATAGATCGAGCCAACGAAAAGTTGAGACCCGCAGTGCTCAGGCACTCGAAGAACGGGTGGTTCCCAGTATCCAGTGCATAAAAGAGGCCTTCGCGAGCAGCGACAATCTTCCTGCAGATAAAGGGCAGAGTTGTAACTATAGTAGCTTCTAAAAGGAAAGATTGTGTGAGTAATGAAATAGAGGCAAGTCAGGCATACGGCCGAATTCCATGTGACCTGTTTATTGTGTATCAAAAAGTTCCTTGACTTCAACATCGTTGGACAGCGAAATCAACGTTTATAGAGGATGTTATTATATTGATTTATGGTTTATGCGTGTGAGTAATTATGATATTATGACCAAAGTGTCTTCGGATATATATGTGAACGTGTTCTTAGCTTCTCAACTGTGTATATTTCTTTATGTAGTTAATTAATACTTAGAACTTCCCGTCAGACAGGCAGAAAACAATATCACTATCACAGAGCATCCACCTGATTGATCTCTCCAAGTATTTGGAAAAGACACGGGCTCATATTCCATTTTCAACTTATATACCAATACTGTAATGTCAAAGATAACCTACATTTGTTTTACGCGGAGAAGTTACAATATTTTATCCTTTAAACATAATGACGAGGTACGTCGATGAATTGCAAAGTATTTAATTAGAGACAAGAATTTATCAGCAATCATTCACAATGGGTTATATATTGTTTTTGTCATATGAGCTGGCACTGATTATCATGCTTCTACTCTAATCATAGGGACGCAATCAAATGGCGCAACATCCAGTTGAAAGAACTTTTAACGCCACACAAGATTACTAGTTTTATTGCCCACCAACAGCGTAGTGATACGGGAAGAGAAGTGACGACCTGAAGATGAGTTCATAAGCACGAAGCATGTCGCGTGTGTGTATTAAGTACTAAGACGTTAAGTGTTTATGTGTATTAAATGCCAATCTATTGTAGGAC
>NW_019060736.1:42851-53613 GCF_000696155.1 Zootermopsis nevadensis | reverse complement strand
CTATGTACAGAATTCAGTACAGATTACTATCACAGTATATGTTGACAAATATATTTGAATTGAAGGGCACTCAAAATTTCACCCAGGTACCCTCATGATCTACATATCTCAAGAACCTAACATTATCATGTAAACACTAGAAAGTATAATTTAAAAAGAATTGAAATTTATGAAAGTGAAATTTAATGTACCACACATAAGTGTTCCCAATAACAAGTCAAAATAACTTATATTCTTCTCTTTGGGTGAGAAATCAGGTTTTACACCCACACAAAATATACAGAGTCATCTATTGAAAGTGCTGACTGTACATGAACCTCATCAGATATCTTGCAAACGGAATCATTTTCATTTAGAACATCAACATCATTTTCCATTTTGATTATACCAGTGTTCTGCTGAAAAATTAAAAACGAATTATAAAATTGTGTTAGAAACTCTCAAAAATCGAGGAAAATGGTTGTACTCTGAATAATGAATATGAGCAATATTGTAGGAATATGACGATATTCATGCATGCCTGTCATAACAGCTAAACATAAAAAATATAAGTAATTTACATTCACACAGTGTGTGTTATGTACAGAATTCAGTACAGATTACAATCATAGTCGTATATGTTGAAGAATATATTTGAATTGAAGGGCACTCAAAATTAATTTCACCCAGGTACCCTCATGATCTACATATCTACATAAATGGACATGTCAATAAACAGAATATGCATATCTGAGGCACTGATGATCCCCATGCTCTGCATCCTGAAAAATGCACAGGGTGGGACGCTATTTCATCAGATGGATTTTTCATACTGATCTTCCTGGATGACATAAGTAATGCCGCACGCTACTTGCAGATCTTACAAGGCTATTTTGTTCACACTCTCCAAGCCATGGGATAGAACATGGAATTAAAATGTTCCCAACAAGATTGGGCATGACTACATATGTGAAATGTGATTCAGGACATATTGAATGAAAATTCCCATGAAAAGGTCACCTCCGACCAGATATCCTGCATGATTTGGATTTGGATAAACCTGTCAAAATACCCACTTCATCTGAATCTCTGATTATTTTCTTTAGGATACAGTGCCTCTACCAACAGCGAAGTACGAATATTTCTCGTCACTAAAACATGTTATTACATTAATTGTTCTTACCTTAAGTTTCAGAAGTCTTGTTGCTGTTTGAGCAGATCCCAATGACACGCCGGATTGTGCAGCTAAGCTTGCCAAAGATTGCCTTGGACTTTTTTCTAATAGAGCCCCAATTTCATCCAATTTCTCTTCCGTCAATACACTCCGTTTCCTGTTCTTCTTTTTATCCAAAACTGATCCCGTGCTACGAAATTTTTTTACTAATCTCTCTATCATGGACCTGCTAGGAACACATACTCCAGGAAAATGTCGGAAAAATTTACGGCGGCATCTTCCGTAGGATGAATATTTTGTATATGTTTCGACTAAGAACACACGTTGCTTAATACTATACACCATATTATCAACGTCAATCCGCTACGATAGACGCAATTAAATTGATTCACCAGCGACTCAAGGAATGAACGTGAAAATATACCGCCCACACCAAGAGAGCCGGCCGACCTCGCACTTCAAGCACGACCACAGCGTCATAAATTGAAGTCCCTGTACATTAAAATTAAACCAGTTAATAATGCACAAAATACATAACCTAAATTCAAGTACATCTTCTTCGTGGTTTTCCAAGGCACTATTTTCCTCTACTTTCCGAAGAAATTCAGTGTAGTTCCTGGATTGGAAGTACTTCAAAATGTCTACAGAAGCAGGCACGGAAGGGTAAAAATGCATGTGTAAACACAATTCGTATACTCTTATGAGGTTGTGAACCAGGATGGCCTACATGACAAAAACAATTCATTACACGTGCTAACATGTGACGACTATAGATGGTTCTTGTATCAAGCAATAAGACTTACATACGTAAGTGAATGAATGCTGTAAAATTAGGAGGAAAATATGTATAACAAAATTGAAGAAAAGGAAAGAAAAGTATTTCAATAGTCCCAAAAGCAATGAAAAAATGCTACTGCATTACTTGAAACATAACAAAATTTATATTTGAAAATTATAAAAATAATATTACAATACAGAAATGTCTCTATATTATGATTTGCTTACAGGAGAAAATCAACTAATTCAATATCATCCGTACAAAATTCATTAGATTATTTTTTCACATTGAGAAGAGAAATTATGTATCCCAGTAAAATTACACAAAATTGGTGATTCGATCATAATGATGATTACACTGGACAGAAATATATTGTTATGTCAGAATGGTCGGTGAACTGAATGTATGAAAAGTGACGAACAGAATTAACTACACATATATTATATTATGTACAACGTAACCTTCCACAGATGCTAGGAATTTTGTGACACTCTTTAAAAAGCTGTATTCGCAAACATACACAACTCTCGAAGAATATGACTTCGTTTTCTTAGCCTCCTAGCTCATCTTCATAGGCAACGTTATGTTAAACTCACTTAATTAATGAGTATAACCTCACTTTAAGACTTCGTGCAGTCAAAATAACGCGCCTTACAAAACGATATTTATCAACACACTATCTATACAAAATGCTTTGGGCGAAATATTAAACTTTTTTTAAAAACATATTTCTCAACATTATTTCCATGCAATGTCTATCGGCAAACTATCTAAACGCAAAATACATCCGAATAGTATATAATATTTTCCACTACATGCTTTCACATTTGTTTGTTGCTGTGGTATTTTCGTAATCGTTACAGTAACAACTTCGTAGTAGGGACGAATGTGCCCGGCATTAATTAGTACAAATCGAATAACTGCTTAATAATTCGCAAATTATGAACACGACTAATAATATATATTACACTAACAATTCTGAATGAAAATTCATGACGAAATCAAGAGCAGATTCAATTCAGGGAATGCTTGTTATTATTAAGCCGAAAATCTATGTCCTAACGCCCGATATAAAAAACAAAGATGAAGGTACACAAAAGTGTAATTTAGGCATAGAAACACTACATTCCAGGACTATGTCTATCGTCTTTTTTTTAAAAAAAAAAAGAACCCCGAGTGTCAGATGCTGGAGCTATTTCCTTTCTCAGTTTATAAAGCAGTTTTGGAAACCTACTCAGTTTAGTTAGTCAAAGTGTTCCTCGGTCACTGGACCCTTCAATATTGACTTGTAACTTTGTCAGTTGTGCTGTAAGGATGTGAAACTTGGTCTCTGACCTTGAGGGAACATTGATAGTTTCTTTCAACAGTCTTTTGGGTTAAATATTTGAGGATAATGGGAGGGAATGTATAACAGAGAAAATTGCACATTGAAGAGCTTCATAGCCCGGAAGATTAAGAATTAGTTGGATCTATAATTGCCCTTCCCCAACCACCTACATAGTGTGTACTTCACTTACCATTCAATACAGTAGTTACTGCTTCTTGCATAAATGATCTGCATTGCCAGAGCACAGATCCCTTTCAGGAAGCACAACTTTTTTAAATGAGTCTGATCTTTAATTGTAGTTCCATGTTCAGGTTTTTATGACAGCTGGGTTCCCTCTGGCAGGCTGCCATGCAAATACATCATTAATTCTACAAATAGTAAACATGTTGCCACCTGAACAATTATGTTTAAGTGTTGTGGAAAGAGACATTTTTAAGAATTACATGAAATTTTTACAGGGATTCTGAACACATTCTGCTGAACTGCTTTGTAATTCTGAACGTAAGACTGGGAAGGAACATGCCTACTTAAAAGTCACTGCTAACCACCCCACAGGAGAAAAAGCATTATAAAAATTTGATTTTTGTTCCTGTAAGGGTAATATATTCACAAACTAAAATTACTTCTTGCTTTGTCTGCTGGTCATTTCCCCGAGTTTTCCTACTAATTGGGAGTCTACCTGTATCTTTAAAGTCCCACCCATGGCTCAATTTATGAAAAAGGTAAAGAAAAGTTATCCGTGTACTTTATTGGTGACTATGGCATAAGGACGTATCCAGTGCTTTAACTAATCACCATATGATGAGGTATGACAGAATGAAACTATAGTTCCATACAATCTTTCTATTGGCAATACATGGGGGTGAGTGATAAGCTTCAAGCCCTCAAACCCAAATATGGCACTTGTTAGAAACAAAACACACTCATGTATTTCACATATTCCTATCATGTATCATCTGAAGCTCCCTGAACAAACTCAATATATTATCCTCTGATAAGAAATAATGATTAGATCAGCATCAAATGTAATATACATGGATATTACAATAAATATTTCTGCCACTATGTAGGAATATCTTTGACAAAACGTAAAAAAGTTATCTACATCTAAATTCACATATGCCAGTCACTTAGATCTGATTGTGACATTTCCAAGCACAGCATTCAGAAGGTCGGCTATTGAAAACAAAGCCATTGCAACCTACACTTTTGTTTGACCTGCAAGTAACCTGAAGGTTACAATGATTATTTTGAACTATCAGTAATAAATGCAACTGAAAATAACAAAAAGGACAAATGCATAGCAACTTAAAATTATGCAATATTCCCCATACTAATGAACAGTTACAAAAAGTTTTGGGAGTAATAAACAGGATGATATTGTTAAACCTAAAAGACGTCATTGCAATATTTTGCTTGACTTTTATACTGATACCAAAACAGGAGATGCGAGAAGATTTTATTGCATTTAGTTACATTAATCTGACTCTTCTGATAATAGGAAGACCTACATATATCACAAGAATATGCACAATTCAAGCAAGTATTGACAAATCAGATTATTCTATTAATGAATAGATTTAATGTGACTGAAATAAAGATTAATCATTAATGACATTACGCTGGCAAAGGAATCATTTACAATATACATCACATAAATGTGGCTGTTGTCTTCCATGTACAAGCAGATGTTTCTTCAAAGAATCCATCCGAACGAGACTTCTTACACAATTCACATATAATATGCCCGCTTCCCCACTGTGGATGTGCCGATGTATCTTCAAAACACTTCTGTTGTTGTTTGATCTATTACGCACAGTGGAGAAAGGCCATTTTCCTGTGATGTGACTTATATCTAAATGACCTGTTACACAAATCTCAGGAAAATGGCCTTTCTCCACTGTATGTACGCAGATGTTCCTTCAGATTACTGATAACTCTGTGACGTTATACATACATACATACATCTTTATTACATTCCATGGATCCATAAGTTAGTCAGATGACAATAGGATGTAGAATAAGTCATAATAATACAATACATGTTATACAAATACAAGTCATATAAATGTCACAAAAATATAAACAAAGGATACAATAGGTAAATTACGACTTACTTGTAAACATTTGAAATTCATCGACAGAGTAATCACAGGAAAACGGCCTTTCTCCACTGTGCGTAAGCTGATGTGTCTTCAGAGCACTTTTTAGATTAAATGATTTCTTACATACATTAGAGACAAATAGGTTACACACTTGCCAGGATTGTAATTTATACATAGTAAACAAACTCTTGACTGACAACATGCAGAAATGCATAAGAGTTACATATTCAAACCACATATTCACATTCCATAACATGATGTCAAAGTTCAAGTTTGCTTCATCCAACCAGATTTGTTGTTAGAAAACCCTACTCACATTGCTTAGTCTGATGGGGAGAGAAAAAAGAGAGGTTAACCAATCCATTTATTGATATCTAAAGCATCGTAAAGGAAGGATACACAGATGTCGCTATAATGGTGACATATAATTATATGCAATATAGTGAACCTTCTGATAAAAATCTTTCGAGCAATTTAGTTAACCACATACTGGGGTTCAATCTACAGTACAGATAAGAGTGAAAGGAGAATCTAAAATAATTTAACCTCAAGTTCACTCACATCCAACTAAATTAATTATCATTTTAGTTGGATATAAATGAACTTGCATCAAATGCTTAATAACTTCTTGTAACCCATGAATCTCTTTAGCCCAAGAACAGAATATCATAAACACTGAACAAGTAGGATTGGCAAAAAAAGAGGACAAGTGTGTCAAGTGCAACCATCCTGACATATTCACAGCAATTCGGCCTTTGTGAATGTTGCCAGTGACCTTAGCTTGAGTAGGGTGCCTGGCCTCTGTTTGGATGGCAGATGATATCAATATGAAGAATGACAGCTTAGATTTTCTCAGTGTGGTTGCGTAGCTAGTTGGCGATTCTTTACTACTACCACAAACTCACTTTCACAAGCAAAAGCACATTAGGCTTTAATGTAAAATACCAAATGTTGCAATCATGACACTGAACAAAACTGAAATGTCTCTTCAAATAGAAAAATTCCCTAACATAAAACATCTTGAAATTCAAATTATCTGTTTCTTCCCAAGTTCTTACATATGGACAGATTAATAGTCATAGCGAAGCCAATAGGTATATTTGAATAGCCTTTAGTTTCAAATGTGCTTAAAAATAAATCAGTGAAAAGGCCATATTATGTGGGTCCCATGTCACTACATAACAGGAGGTTTTCTCTCTGTGGATTAAAGAGAAGACCTCATAAAGTGGGGGTAACTATTTCATTCTAAATACAACATTCTCCATCAAGGTTAATTGAATACATGCATGGAATTATATTCGATTACCACCGAACATTTTTATGTAATCAGGCAGCATTGATCAGACATTCTGCATCTTTCAGGTACATGAAAAGAAACAGCATGTACGCCGCACTTGTGCGCAGCCAAGGAAAGTCTGTAAAATGGCTGTCACAAGAGGTTGGTTTAAATGTTTAAAACAATCGGAAAAGACCTAAAAATATTTGCTTATAAAATTTAGATCCTACAACAAGTGATGGATGTTGACGAAGATAGCTAAATCATCTTTTGTGATTCATTTCATCAATATTTAGAAGAAGAGCAAACAGTTATTCGACACATTCTCTGAAACTCAATATCCTATAAATGGACATATAAATAAATACAATATGCATATCTGAAGCACTGATGATCCCCGTGCTCTGCGTCCTGAAACATGCAGTGTGGAACACTAATTCATTAGACGGAATCTTCACACTAATCTTCCTGTATGACATATGTAATGTTGCTTGCTACTTGCAGATCTCACAAGACTATTTATATTGTTCAGACTTTTTAAGCCATGGGAATGAACAAGAAACATTTTCCCAACAAGATGGGGAAAGACTACATATGACAAATATGATTTCAGACATATTAAACAAACATTACCATGATATATGTGGTTACCTCTGACAGATATCCTGGATGACTTGGATAAACATGTCCAAAATACTCACCACATCTGAATCACTGATAATTTTCTTCAGGATTCCAGAAGGGCAGGAAAAATTCATTCTCACACTGATATTACATTCACTGGAGATGAGTTATTGAAATATTACATTAAGAATCAATCAGTTACTAATTAAACAAATACATACCTAACCCAAATTCAAGTAAATCTTCTTCATGGTTTTCCAAGGCACAACTTTCCTCTACTTTCTGAAGAAATTCAATGTAGTTCCTGGAATGGAAAGACAGCAAAATGGCCTCAGAAGGGATGACATGCATGTGTCAGAACAAGTCATATGCTCTTATGAGGTTGTGAACCAGTGTGGCCTACATGAAAAAATCAACTCATTACACGTTAACATGAGACAACTACAGATGTTTCCTGTACCATTCAATAAGCCTACAAATGCAAATGCATGAATGCCCGCAGAATTAGAAGGAAAACAAATATAAATAATTCAAGAAAACGAAAGAAAAGTATTTCACTGGTCCCAAACGCAACGAAAGAATGCTACTGCATTACTTGAAACATAACTAAAATTATATTTGAAAAAGATAATAATTTAGATTACAGAGATGTGTCTAGAGTATGATCTGCTTACACGAGAAAGTGAACGAATTCAATTTCGTAAGTACAAAACACATTAAATAATTTTTATACATTGAGAGTAGAAATTACGATACCCAGTGAAATTACACCAAAAACGGGGAATCGAATATGATGGTCACAATGGCCAGAAATGTATAGTTCCAGTGATTGCTCGGTGAACTGAATGTGTGAAAAGTGACGAACAAGGAAAACTAACATACATTAAATTATATACAACATACCCTTCCACATGTTAGGAATTTTGTCACACTCTTTAAAAAGCAGTAGGTCGCTATCATAGACACCTCTCGAAGAAGTTAACTGTTTTTTTAACCTACTGGCAAATTTTCATAAGCGACGTTATGTTGACCTCACATGCTTTGCAAACCAACATTTAATAACACACTATCTGTACAAAACCGTTGGCTCAAATATTAAACTGTTTTTAAAAATCTTAAAACTTTGCATACCGTGTATTAGAATATAAAATAAGTAAAGAAACTATAAACACTATAAAAAAGACAGTATTGCCATACGCGTTTCAACCTCAAGAGGTCATCATCAGTGGCATCAAGGAAATTAATTCATTTAATCTAATGGTTTAAACTGGATATATGAAATATACATTAGCATTTCAAGCGATACTGCACTACATGTTGTTATTCAAAGTTGAACTATACACTTACCTATTGATCCGGTGGCCGTAGCTATGGTTGCATCGTCCTTACCTGTGAAGTGCAGAGTCGTGGTTGGAGATTGGAAGTTTTTTTTTTTTTAAAAAAAGCTAACTAAGGCCGGAGTTCTGCGCAAGCGGAGGACATCTTCCCTTGCTAGGTGACACCATTCCTGCGCAAGAAACGCATTGCTGGAAATGGTACACGGTCTTACACTAAAAACGGGAATTTTGATAAAGCTAACAGGGTTCCTACTGGAAGTTGGAATGCGTGGGGTATATATTAGCTCGAAAGCAATGTGGCCAACTATTGTAAAATTTACTTTCTCCTGTTTAATGCCAGGTCAAATAATACATTAGAATTTTGGGCGTTTTGTTCGTTAATGATGGCTTTGTGTTTACTACTTTTGTATATATGTAATTTTTCTAGAATACCCAGCATTTTACCCATTTGAGCTACTCTTAATATGTCCATGATATGATCTATGGGGCCGTATTCTTGTCCGTGTTCGGCATATTTAGATTTTGTTAAAACTGATGTCGTGGACGTGTTCTTTAAATAAGGTTTTAAAATCCGTACCGGTTTGGCCAATATATAGACCAGCTCGCAGCTTCCGCATTTTTACTGGTATACACCACTATTATTGTATTTGTTAACTTGTTTTCTTGAACTGCATTTGAATTTTATGGTATTGTTAACTGTGTATGCTACTTCCACGTTTATGTTTTTCAATATTTTATTGAGTGTTCTAATGCTATTAAAAATGTAAAGCTGGACCATACTTTATTAGTGAGGTGGGGTACATTGACGTTGGGTTTAGGTGCTTTTATTAGGTTACAGGATCTTGTGATATTAAATTTGTAACCATTATTGTATCCTATCTCTTGGATGAGTTTGGTTTCTTTATCAAATTCTTCTTTAGAGAATGGTATTTAGTGCAATCTGTTCACAAGGAATTTGAATGCAGCTTGTTTCTGAGAGTTGGGATGGTTAGATGTTTTGTGGATTACCATGTCTGAGAATGTGGGTTTCCTGTAGATGCCCAATTGGAATTCTTTTAGGTGTCTGTGAATGGTGAGGTCTGAAAAGTTAATTTTATTATTATTTTCTGTTTCTAGGTTATATTTTAACTTTTGGTGCATGTTGTTATGATCATCTAGGATGTTCGGCTGTGGAGAAGGATTCGTCAAAAATAATTATAATATCATCTACGTATCTAGTGATATATTGCTGATGGCAATTCTAGAATTTTCAAGTGATGAGTTTGTGTGATGGAGTACGGACAACTACGATGTCAGGAGAGGAGCTTTTTGTAATGTTTACAAATGCAAAAATAACGCAATGGAAGTCAGAAATATTATGGAGGGATTTCAAATATATTTTAGGAAAGAAATGACGAAAAATAGCAAGCAGTCTTTTTCTTTTTGATCAGTTCTAAAGTCTTAGTAGTATCAAATAGCTGATAATGACATTATCTGTTCATGCTAACTAGATCCAACCAATATCCAATAGATGAAGATTGTATACTTGAAATAAAATGATCCTGCAGACAACATGTTTCAGTGACATTACTACCAGACAGATATTTGAACTTGCTCTAAAATGTCAACATTTCAATAATACTGACAGTAAATCCATCCATATCTAAAGCTACTCACGACATTTACTATTGTCTCATCCAGAAAGATTGAACAAATCCATCCAGTAGATTCAAATGTTTAGAGTCATAGAGTCAAATGAATTTTGAGCAATGTAATGTTCAAGTCTCCTTCATAATAGGCAACAGCTTGCATTTTGATTGGTTAATCTACAGATTTTGATAGTCTGGGATGTGACATCAAGAAAATTGCAACATAAATTTTCAATGTCATGGAAACCTAAAGCCTAACCCTTAAACCTGTGAGTGCTCGATATTTCTTACCTCACCGACTAATGTATAGTGGAATGAACACACAAGTTTTTTGTCAAAAGACAGCAGATTTTGTATGATTTGTTACTGACCACTTACATTTCACCAGAGAAATTAACACAAACCAAATAAAATCAGGACATACCAAGAGAAGCAAAGAGCTTTCTAGCTCAAAATATTTAGGGTATCCCCATTAAAGTGCTTATCTATGTTCTTCCCTATGGGTGGGAAACCAGGTTTTACACCCGTACAGAA
>NW_019060736.1:14126-33270 GCF_000696155.1 Zootermopsis nevadensis | reverse complement strand
TTATTATTACACACTCAATTTTAGCTTTCCATATGGAAAGAGTTAATGATGCTTAACAGAAATGACAACACTGTTCTAATATATGAGTACAATTTGCATCAACTTACAAAAGAAATAAAAGATAATCTTAGAACATTCATAGTTCCTGTGAATTGTATAAGAAATTCAATAGCACGCAGTATTTTCAATACAAAGCCCACAAATTATACAAGATTTATGGGCTATATTTGTCTAAAATATTTCTCAGTTTGGTCAATGTTTAATTTCATATGTTTTAAAACTGATGCAACACATAATTAAAATGGTATTTCATAAATAGTGCCCAAGAAAATTCAGTCCTCTGGCACCATTATTCAAAGGACATTTCAAAATCCATTCAACAGAGTGGAATTCCTTCATGTGGAGATTGACAAGAGACACAAAACACGTAATCCTACGTATTTCTTAAAAGTGCATAAAAATGTGAAACTCACCTCATGTTCAGACTTTATTAATGGAAGTTCTCCTAGAGGATCCTCCTCTTCATGTGTATCTGCAAAATCCTCAAGTTTTATATTCATGATCTGCAAAAAGAAGACATTACACAAGTCTCATTCTATGAACCAGGTACAACTTTAGGTAAAATTAAGTTATGCAAAACCTCCATACCTGATACCAATCATAAACATGTTTTGTCAACTTACAATTTCAATGTAAAATGTAATCAAAACACAATTAGACAGGAGAGAGCAAGGATCGATAACCTTTTTGGGTGACAGGTAACTTGGAGGAGCTGATAATTATAGTAATCATCATAAAAGAGCGTCTATATACAGGTGTGTTAGAAGTATGTTTACAAACTTTGTGTGCGTATTCCAGGATCAAAAATCAGAACAAATATTCCTATGAACACGAGGTCACAAATGTTTCATTTTCAATGTATGCCTTTATTGCCAAGTATAAGGACAGGGATGTTTCGTTGTAACAGATGCCCGAGCATGACATACACAAAACTGACGGTTTCGGTCGTACACACCATGGTTTTCTAGAATCATCTGGCGTGCAATCTTCACAGGTTCCCACGGGTTGTCGTCATTGTTTATGGAAGTTGCATAAACGACGGACTTCAAGTCAACCCACAGATAAAAGTCCAATGGACTTGTGACCTCAGTTGCCATGCTACTGGGCCACCATTCCCAATTCATCACTGAGGGTATTGTTCATTGAGATATCTGATGCAATGGGAGAACTGTGCTGGGGCTCTGTCATGCATAAACCACATTTGTCTTCTTGTATTCAGTGGTACATCTTCAAGGAGACGTGGCAAGTGTCTTCTTAAGAATCACCGATATGAAGGTCCCCTTAGACGCGATGGAAGCATGTGTGGACCAATAAGCATGTAGCCAACAATTCCTGCCCAAACGTACATTGAAAATCTTTCATGGAAGCTGGATTCACTTTAAAATAAAGTGAATTCATTGAATCTTATTTTTGGCTATTATTTCGAAAATGAAACATTTGTGACAACATGCTCATAGGAACATTTATTCTTACTTTTGATCCTGGAATACGCACACGAAGTTTGAAAACATACTTCTGACTCACCTGTATATCTAAACTGAAACAATTAGATTACAACTGTGTTACTGCATGTGCTGTACCAACAGCCTGAAGGAGAACTAAAGAAATTAAACATTTAAAATGGACTGTTTTATTTCTTTACTGAACTAAGTCTGCTGAACGTACTAGTCCTCAGGCAGTCAAGGTGCATATACAGAACCCGAAGGTTTGTGGTCATGCATTGTCTTGAAGCAGACACCACCTTTACGTTGTGAATTCCGGTCACTTCTTTCTGAATTATGTTCCCCAAATGAATTTTAAGTGTATTTGCATAGTAAACACCACTCACACATAGCTTCTGAGGTAGGCAGTGGTGAAGAATAATGCCCTTTGAGTCAGAAAACAATATCAGCATCACTTTTCCAGATGATGGTGCTTCGTCTCCCACTTTGATCGCCTTCAACCACCCTTTTGTATCCATCTTTAAAATGGTTCAACCACTGAAACATTCTAGCTCGGCTCATTCTTTCTGTAACACCTTTAACGTCTCTTCACCACTTTTTCCGAGCTTCACACACAATTCTATTGCACATCTCTGCCTTAAATCATATGAAATGCCATTCTGTTCCACCACTGCAAAACAGGTATTTTCTACAAGAGCTTTCACAGACACACACGATTTGGAAAATGACAATATTTGTATTAATAGCTAAACAAAACAGAACAAGTGCCATCTCGATGAAGGCAACTGAAGATGAGCAGTGTTGCCAATACGATTATATTTCAAACTCCCCTTGTACCTAGGACATACAGCATGACAATATGCCATGATACACAACGCAGTACACTTCCCCACAATAGATGACATATGAAACCCACAACACCAACTGTAAGTGTTAATGCACAACATAATTCTTACAGAGATTTAAATATATATGAATTATTTTTTACATATATCTTTGCAGATCTCATTTACTCCACAGACATCTATTATCACAGAAGATTGTATCAACGGAACACACAGCAAGAAGCAAAATCACAAAATGCAGTAAACATATCTACTTAGGAGGAACCGTGCCAACCCAACAACATGGAGCATCCAGCCTTAACTCGAAGACACAACAAAGCCACAGATGTTTGGAGTTCAGTGGACATTAACAGTAACAGACATGTAATATGAGTATGGAATTGGAAATATATTTTTCACTTACACCAACTGTTGCATGTAACCTTTTTAACCAATTTTAACAAGTAACAATGGTGTGGTAGTAATTCATTGTACACAGGAACATATATTATAACCCAATAAACAAACTACCACTTCAATACCATTACAGTGTACATTACCAAATAGTTTGTAAGAACAGACACGTTTACCTTAGCTTGTGCTGTTAAAGTAACAAAACAAATAATAAAATGGGCAGGTTTGTAATTTATAATAAAAACTTCACACAAAATATAAGATTCTATCAAAACAGATTTATCATAAGAATTGTAAGTGGAAACATAATATGAAAATCAATCTAAAAAAGATGTAAAGCAAATTAAAGGGTTAATGGAAAGAAATTCTCACTTATAAACATTTCCAGATGAACACAATTATTGGTATAGTTAATGTCTCTCTCTCACACACATGAACACATGCTTTGAAACAAGATATCAATATGAACAAATGCATTATAATTAATTTGTACCATCTTTGAATATTTAGTATTTATTTACAATTACTGGGGCACAGTTATTCTACAAGCCTGAAAAAGGTGTCTATGTTACTTTGTATTACAAATTAAAATAACGAATATATATACATATGTACACTACCCAATTCAGACTTCAATTTGCTATTACTGTTAAAGGCCTGGAGCACTACAGGAGCAAATCAGAGTTAGGTTATAAAGGTGCAGCAATGTTCTTTCTTTATAACTGTTTCACAGATAATAATAACTCATACAGTAAAAACAAACACTCAGGCATGTGTAATAATGGACAGAAAAAAAACTCATCTGAAAGGAGGGCTTACCTCAATTTCATCTTCTTTTATTGAAAGTGTTGATTGTAGATGAACCTCATCAGATACCATGCCAATTGACTCTTTTTCACTTTGAACATCAACATCATTTTCCATTTTGATTATACCCATGTTCTGCTGTAAAATTAAAAATAAATTATAAAATTGTGTTAGATATCTCAAAAATCAAGGAAAATAGTTGTGCTCTGAATAATGCATATGAGCAATATAGTACTAATATGACGATGTTCATGTATGCCTGTCATTACAGCTAAACATAAAAAAAATATAAGTCATTTAAATGCACACACAATGTGTGCTACCTACAGAATTCAATACCGATTTCAATCATAGTATAGGTTGAAAGATATATTTGTAGTGAAGGGCACACATAGCTACTTTCACCCAGGTATCCTCATGATCTACATATCTCAAGAATCAAACAATATTGTGTAAACACTACAAAGAATAAATAAAATAAAATGGAATATAATGAAACTGAGATTAAATGTACTACACACACACACGCACAGTCCACAGACGAGGAGAAAATCCGTGCTAGGAATTCGATATTCGCGCATGCGCAAGATTTCTGTCGTGGTCGGCTGAAGCATACGATCAATAAACGACACGACAGTTCAGTCCACGAGCAAGCGCACACGTACGTCTAAACAGTCGTTCTCTTGTTCTCTTTTGTTCCACGTTCTTCGCTCTATCCTCGCCGAGTACAGAAGTCAGGAATGTTGCAAGAAGAGAATATCGAAGAATTAATTGAAGAGGTCGAAAGACGCCCTACTCTTTATGACAAAACAATAAAAGATTATGCAAACATCAATGTTAAAAGAGAACTTTGGCAAGAGATTTGTTCAGTTGTGGTACCAGGTTGGAGCGAATTGTCACCCGAAAAAAAGACTGAAACAGGTTAGTTTATTTGTTTTTTTATTTAATTTCAACAATTACATTTTAACAATTTAAATTTTTACTTATAGTGTAGACCGATTTGCTTGATAATTTTTATTTTATTCCAAATTAAATGTTGTTTCATCTTATATGGCACCAAATCTGTCATTCTTGGTAAAATGTTTATTGTCTTCACACGACCTGCCTATCACATTTTTTCGTAATGCTTTGGTATTGATCCTTGAAGTGAAATGAAAAACTTCGACAAGAAACTCCTAACTTTCGAGAGGACACTCATATACAGGGTATACACAAAAGAATGGCGCGGTTTCAAAAGTTAATAACAAAATTTATTTCTCATCTTACAGGGGCACAACATACACGGTCAGGTGAGAAATATTTTTTTTTACTAACTTTTGAAACCGCGCCATTCTTTTGTGTATATCCTGTACAGTATCAACAAAACGTGTGCCGTCCTTACAGCGAACAAAATTATGAAGTACACAACATGCCTTAATTATGCAGTCGCAGAAACCGATGCTGACATCTGAAACTTACTTTGAGGACGCGCCTCGTACTATCACATCACAGAACATAATAGACCTACACGTACAACGTAACATAAAATCACACAACATAGCATATAATAGTAGGGTCGTATTATAAACTTATATTATATAAAATATTGTCACTATTTCTAGGTCGAGACATACAAAAGAAGTGGCAGAATTTAAGATCATGTTTTAGCAGAGAGCTTCGCGCCCAGGAACAGACCAAGTCCGGCCAATCAGCATCGAAGAGGAGGAAATATATATATTTTGAAAAATTGTTATTTTTACTTCCCACAACGGAAACAAATGTAATATCAGATGACGATGGCGATAAAGAAGAGGGAATCGACCACGTAAACGAGGCTGAAAACAGAGCAAAATCTTTCACGGAAGAAAAAAGAAACAAGCAGAAGCCTTTCGAGGAATCTTTACTCAACAATTTGAGTTCAAGAAATACTGACGACGAAAACGTCCACTTCGCACTTTCCTTAGTTCCTTCGCTCAAAAAGCTAGGCGAAGATAAGAATTTTGAGCGTGATTAAAAACTTAAGAGCAGGACAATCCCCCCTTTCACGTGGAATGCAGCTGGGCCATCTGGGTTAAAGGAATGCCTTTATTTGGCCGCAAGCTGCGGAAACAACCTCAGTCAACTGCGAAGAAATACAACGACGTTGCTCATCTACTCTAGTGCATCCTGATTTCAGTTCTCCAAATTCAAATGACACAGTCCAAACATATTATTCCAATTTCTCTTGTGATTCTGACATATTAGACCTTTAGATACTAGGCTGTCTGCCTAGGTTATTTGTCTGCAGCAAGGCATAACTTCACATTGTATCTAAGTTTCTTTCTTTAAAAATAAGGAAAATAAGAATAATTAATGTAAAGTTGATTTTATTTATTAACTTACCTTAGTGTCACTGCCAGTCTTTCTTCAGGTAAAATAGCGAGACGCATATCCGTATCTTGATAGGTTATACTCGGTCTCAGCAATAATAGAAGTTCATCAAAACTTTGTGTACTCATGCGAAAATATGAAAAGAATTTTGCAGGATAATTCCGTAATGTTTCATACATAGTATGAAATTTTCCTTTGAACAGTCTCTCCCTGTATAATGGATGCACCCAGTAATTCCTTTTCCTCCTTTTATTGAGGCGTATCACAAGTGCACATACTATAGCAGTTTCAACAAAATCCACGTTTGACAATCGTCTACTGTCTGCAAATGCTCACACGAAATGAAAGGCCGTTCGTCTGCGCGCTTTCATATAATTCGAAGGGCCAACGACAGTTGGTAGACAGAAATGTCCGGGGTTGTCGTAAGAGGTAACCGACTGCCAGTCGTGTCGCTGTCGTGTCGTAACAGTGTGCGCATCTCTATATGTTCTTAAGGGCTTTGTGCGAACGACGAAACAATCGTCTGACTGTTTGTCTTACGTGTGCGGTAGCCCTTACCATTGCAGGGCTTTTCCCATGTCTGTGGTTCATCTGTGACTTTACATCTGTCTGCAGGTTAATGTCCTCGCGTATGGTATGAATGGGCACAATCGAAATACAGCTATCTAATAAATCGATTGGTGCTCCGACTTAGAAATATTTTGAACATATAAGAAGTCCAGTATGTGATTTGGTTGAAAACAACAAATTAACGTCTAGTAAATCAATTCACATATTATTTCGGAAGACAATATATTACTATATGGCCTACATTTGTAATTTATAGTTATACTGTTTTCTGACAAACCGCAACTTTCCGATACATATTAGTCCAACTATTTCGGTTTGTTGCCAACTTACGGAAATATGGAATGTAAACACAAGGTCTTGAAAGTGATATAAGAGAGACGTCCTATTATATGTTATCAAACAGTCGAATGTATTAAATGGTTACGAAGTACACCTATTGCAGGTGTATTCACTGAACATCACGGTTGAGTGGTTAACATTCTTTCTTCGTATCAGTAAGTGCTAGTTTCAAATCTAGGCCCAAAGACTGGCTAACAAGCTAAACAAGGAATATAGAGAAACTGAATCAAGTCCTTGGAAAAATCACGGCGAGTATGCATGAATTGGCGACAGTATCGTTTCACTGAAATTTACAACAGGAAAGTCGCGCTGTTTATTGTTGGCAGGTGTGGCAGACAATGATTATATAATGAGACCTGAATTCAATAGTTTGATGTCAACTAAATGCTTAACTAACTGGACCCACTGGAGAAAGTACAATATCAAACATCGTAGAATAGAATAGAATTTATTTACATTTCATAGATCCTTCATAGGCCTCAGCCAAGGATGTAGAATAGGTCATAGCACAAATACAAAACTTGTTTCTAGTACAAATATAAATGTAACGTTATAACAGCTATTTACAGATTTTTGGAACTACAGTATTACAGCAAAATAATTATGATGAGAAACCATCAACATTGTTACTTACATGTATTTATAAATTCTTATACTGAGTAGAAGGAGTGAGATAGGAGATACTCTTTTAACGCTGGCTTCAACATTTTTATATCATATTTTAAACTTTCTATTTATAGTAGGTGGACGATTATTGAATAACTTAATTTCAGTATAGTAAACTCCTTTTTGATATTCACTGAGGTTAGAAATCGGCAAATGAAGGTTGTATTTGTATCTTGTTCTTATGCTGTGAATGTTTGTATTTGTTTGAAATTTTTCCATGTTATCCAATACAAATGATATTAGTGAGAGCAAGAAATCACTGGGTAGTTGAAGAATATTAAACTTCTCAAATAATTCCCTACAAGAGTCTATCCTTTTAGTGCCTGTCTTTATTCTAATGATCCTCTTTTGAATGTAAAATTCTTTCTTGCTGTCTGTTGATTTCCCCATAAAATGATTCCATATGACATGATAGAATGGAAGTAAGAAAAATAAACTACTTATGAAGTTCTGTTTTCATGAGTACTGCAACTGTCCTCATAGAATTTCTGATCTATGTAGTTGCAGGGCATGACAAGAGTTTGTTTGGACTACAAGCCAGCCCAAAAAATTTAAGAGGTATGCAATTTTTTGTCCTCAGTGTTTTTATATATTTTAATGCCAACAAAAGGAATTCTATGTGAATTATCGTTTTAGGCAACCGTGCAGAGTACTTCTTAAAATCACTCTGCCTGTGCATGTTAATAACTTGAGAATGGTTAGACCTATATTCATTAAGTATGTATGGTATTGGGTAATTTTACATTTTAATCTTGATTGAACACTTTCAACAACCATTTTACATAACATAATAACTAATTTTTTGAGCTTATTTCAATACACATGTAGACAATTATATTTGTAACAGAGCACATCATTTTAACATCTGTGGGGAAAATCAGACTTTGATGATGGAGGCAGGAAGTAGTTCTGAAAGATCAGTAAACCCCTACTAGCTAAATGGCACAACAACCCAGAAGACACACATCTTCACACTTGCTGCCATGAGAACCTCAAATCTCACTAAGCAAAGAAACTCATTATCCGCATTTATGTAGTTTTCTCGTCTCCCAGCTGTTATTGCACATTTTATTCATCTGCTAACAAACTATTAAAACCACAACAAAGAAACTAATATTTTAACCACAAGTCAAAGTTCACCTTCTGCAAGTTCACTGCATAACACAGATATAGATTGGTCTGCACTTCCTGATCAGCACACAAATGCCACCTATGGCATTGCAAATGAACTATGTGCTTACCATTTACTGTAATATGTACTATCACACAAATGCCCACTGCCCAAGATAATTTTTGAGTTAGAATTTTCAAATGAGAATGAACAGACACAAACCGAACATGATTATTCTTGAAAATACTAGATACCATGACAAAATTTCTTGGCACCATGGCAAAGTTACACTTGGGATTTATCATGTTCAGAGTTATACAACCTACATCCATTCACCCCGAGAAAGAAGCAGTAAAGCCATTATGGATTGTATCACAGCCAGTGAGAAAATATAGCCTTGTGCAGTGGAGATAAAGGTGCTTAAGAGGATTTAAGGCAGAAACAGACCACTTCCTAATATATGCTTTGTCTGAATACTATTGTACGAGGCGCGTCCACAAAGTAAGTTTCCCACTCGTCCCACAGCTAGCAAACCTTATATTGCGCGAAGCGACTGTGCGTACGTGATAGAGCAATGACGGACAGCGAGTCTCCTGCAGGAGTTCAGCTGGGAGGTGTTTGATCATTCACCCTACAGCCCGGACCTCGCTCCCAGTCATTTCCATCTTTTCCTACACCTCAAGAAATTCCTGTCCGGTCAGCGTCAGCGTTTTGAGAATGACAGAGAGGCAGAGATGGTTGTCACACAGTGGTTCCAATCCCAGGCGGCAGACTTCTACGACACAGGTATTCCAAAGTTGGTCCCACGGTATGACAAATGTCTCAATTCCGGTGGCGAATCTGTTGAAAAATAGCTGGACACTTGCTGTATCTGTTGCAATAAATATTTCCATGAAATTGTGTTTTGTTTCTGTAAACGGCCCCAGGGAAACTTACTTTGTGGACGAGCCTCGTACATCATGGCAATCTTCAATCCAGGTTACTAACTTTAAAATCCAGTTACTGGAAGAGCAAAGCGTGGATTACAATTCATCAGCTCCTACCTATCTTTATTTCCTGCAAAGAGCTTTATACTCCGACAAGCTCTTTTTGTCAAAAGAGCATGGAAACCTCCTCACTCCTTTTAAGCTACTTTAGTCATTACTGCAATTTAGACTGCAAAAATGTTGTATCATACATCAAGGGGTAGGCCTGAAGATGTAAATACAAATTGCGGATGCTTCACTAAGAGGTGTTTTGGGATGCAGAGAACAAGACTAACAAGTTTAAAACTTGAAATCCAGGTCCAAAAATAGGGAAACAGGAGACATCCCATTAAGATAAACACGTATAGATGTTTCTGCTCTATGTGGGACAGAATTTGCAAAATATGACAACCCCATTTTCAAACATATCCAGGTGTGTGCACATACCACATTACTCCAGTCCTAGGACATATTCTTCAACACAGTTAATATTCATTCAGCTGCTGATAGCAGACCATGTATTGTGGGTACCTTGTCACCATGGCATGGCCTCAAGTTGCGGATGGAGAAGGCCTCCAGATATGGAGCGTAGCTATGAATATGTGGACAACCAGCAAGGAGTGGTGGGGTGATCCTCTAGTTTGGAGGTTAGGTGTTGAGCTAATAACCCCTCACCGTAAAAACAATAACTCATTACGAAATGTTACACAGGGACATTCTTCAACTGATATGCATTTGTCTCTGCAGAATATTGACAATAAAAAGTAACAAATAACACAGGGCTAGGCAGTCAAAAATAAACACTTCAGAAGATACTGCTTAATGAATGGTTTATTCCAGACATCACCTAAGTATGGAAGCTTTTGCTATGTTTACATATCCATGCTCGTTAACTGTTCCAAGTACCATAACTTCATTTACTTCTCTGATTACACAAGTAGGCTTCCAGCATGCAGTTAATCATGTTTAACACACACAAAGTCTTGTGCTATAAGCATGTAATTCATTTGTCAACCATAAATTTCTCAGTAGTATCTGGATTAACTTTTACCCAAGAAATAAAATGTCTTAAAGTTACTGTAAAGTTGCCCTCAGTGGACTGGTGGTTAGTGTGCTCACCACTGGATCCAAGGTTCGCAGGTTAAAACCCAGCCAAGGTCGATGAATTTTTAAGGGTGATAAAAATCCGTAGCACTATTTTCTTCAGTGGGGAAGTAAATCCAGCTGTCCCATGTCCTAGACTTACGGCGTGTAAAAGAACGAACGAGATGTTTCGTAAGCAAAATTCAGCGACCACTTCTCACCTACGTCTCTCCTGATTCTCTAGCAGACAAAATCAGGCCTGAGTAGAAATTGTGCAGAGGTAGTGGGCTGGTCACTTACTACCCACAAATACACACTTAAAAGACTAAGAAACCTCTGAAAGGAGGCAGTGAAGACCCACACTGGGTAATAGAGCCACCGGAAGACGAAGAATGTTACTGTAAAAATATAATATGAAGCCACATGCAATAAATTATTCTTGGGCTACCAGCTGTGTCAGGTTGTTCAAAGGTTAAAAATAATTTATTATATTTAGTTGCTTTGAAGCTCCAGATCAGAAACAAAATCTGTTACCAGTAGGAACAGAGACCAACAAAAATGTTGAACATATTTTGAACAGGAGAGTGCACCAAACACAATGTGAACAATTCAATTATGGGCTCTATTTAATGCATTAATTCAATTAACAAATAACAGATGACTATGGCTGTCATATTCCCACATCTGAAATGTAATTTTTATCATTCAAAAATTGAAACAGAAAGTCTGCAGAAATCTCTCTATCGCACGCACTTTGAGCCCCTTACAGACGTAATTTCATATCATTTAGAAATCATGTCAGGGCAACTTCTATGTGTTGGAGAATGTTGCAATAGTTTGAAATTATGTTCCCAAATGATGGAAATAACATTCAGCAGCCACTGCAATTAACTAAAAGTATCTGAACTTAGAACATTTTCTGAGCACAGGTATACCCTCCAATCAGATCATGTTCTTGCATGCTATCATGTGATCTGAAAGACATGATTTACTGGCCAGCATCTCAGTACATGGAGAGGAAAATGCAGCATCAGCTTGAAAACGACCTTTACCATACCTTCCTATTCAGCAATGTACGGAAGCATCCCTGGAAATCTTTCTTTGTCAGCCTGTCAAGCACCATCTGCGATTCTGTCTGAATCTCTTCTATCGTCTCAAATCTCCTTCCCTTTAGCTGAATTTTCATCTTTGGGAAGAGGAAGAAGTCACACGGCGGATAAGGAGGGTGCGGGATGACGGCCATGGTGTTTGAGGCCAAAAACTGCCGAACTTTGAGGGCGGTGTGCGCTGGCGCGTTGTCATGATGCAGCAGCCAGTTGTGGTTGCGCCACTTTGCCAGCCGCTTCCGTCTCACATCTTCACGCAACAATGTCGCACAAGTCGTTGATGGTACGACGTCGCTCTTCGTGAATGGCCTGCCGAATCTTGGTAACATTTTCGGGCGTTGTGCTCGAAGATGGTCGTCCAGAACGCTCGTCATCATCGACAGAGGTTCGGCCGGCCCTTTTTAAAACGTGAATGCCACACAAAAGTTTGCGGACTCCCCAAATGCTTGCTTTAGCATTTCATAGGTTTCCGTAGCCGTTTTGGCGAGTCTTTGGCAAAATTTGATGCACACGCCATTCCGAAATCGCAGGAGGGTCGATGTAATGCACTACCAAAACGCCCGTTAACTAAGAAACAAATGCTAATTCGATGATGCCGGCTGGCACACTGATTCACTATGAATGTAGGCCGCACCATCTAGCGGCAGAAGCTCGTACTACATCCGGTTCGCCCTCTATTGACACAGTCTGGAAACTTTCCGATCGCACCTCGTACATGTATCACAGGCATATGCCCACTCCCCAATATGTCTTCATGTATCTTCAGATTACTTCTCTGAATAAATGATCACATGGCAGGCATATGAAGAAACTCAATGTGTGTGATTCATCATCAGAGCATTCACCAGATTAAATTATTTACTACACACATCACATGAATATGACAGCTCCCTGCAATTAACTCAAATATGTATGCTATGATGGAGCTTCAGATGGCTCTTTCTGTTGAATGACTTATTACACACATCACAGGAATAAGGCCGCTCCCCACTATGTATGCGTTGATGTACCTTTTGCTGACTTCTCTGGCTGAACGATTTACTACACACATCACAAGCGTATGGGCGATCTCCAGTGTGTATGCGTTTATGGATCTTCACCTGACTCTTTCTGCTAAAAAATTTATTACAAACGTCACAGGAATATGACCGATCCCCACTATGTATGCGTTGATGCACCTGCAGAATACTCATGTGACTGAATGATTTATTACATACATCACAGGAATATGGCTGTTCCCCACTGTGCATGTGTTTGTGTGTCTTCAGATAACTCTGACTACTAAATGATTTATCACATATATCACAGGAGTATGGCCGCTCCCCACTGTGTGTGCGTTCATGTCTCTTAAGAAGACTCCTGCGACTGAAGGATTTATTGCACACATCACAAGAATATGGTTTGTCCCCATTATGTATGCCTTGATGTATCTTCAAATGACTTCTCTGACTAAACGATTTATTACACATATCACAGGAATAAGGCCGCTCACCACTATGTGTGCGCTGATGTATCTTCAAATGACTCCTCCAACTGAATGATTTATCACACACATCACATGAATATGGATGTTCCCCACTGTGTATTCGTTGATGTAGCTTCAAATGATTCACCTGACTGAAAGACTTATTACACAGATCACAGGAATATGGACGTTCCCTGTGGTGTATGCATTCATCCTCACCATGTATTAGATGACGTTCATTCAGAGGACTCTGTGAAACACAAAACACGGACATCAGGTAGCAGGTTAATAGAAAAAAAAATTATAAAAGCAAGATATAAATGAGGCCAAGAAATATTACATTACACTGTTTTCATTACGAACTCCATTTCTCACCATTAATGAGTCTATGCTATCGTGTAAAGGCTATACAAATCACATGCCCAATATTCCATTTGAAACAGTTATTTTACAGTGATTTATGAAAGGTAAATCAAAACATTTCTACTTGAACCCATGTCTTCTATTTGATACCTTACTTCAACCTTGAATTCGAGGTGACATTACGGCATCCTGCAATCCAGGAAACATCAAGAAGGGCCAGCTGGACCAACAATTTAAACACATGGATGTGATTAGCAAGGATTTCAAAGGATAATGGTTTCATGTAATGACTACTGTGTTCATAAACCCTCATAATGTTTCTGAGTGCAATGTAATTAATAATTGAAAAATTGCCATTTTAATCACTAAAGTTGAAACAAGAAACTACACTCCCAGTTTCATCTAGGTACTGCAAAGTGGACATTTAAGCTTGGCTTACCACTGATGTATGCCTTCAAAATGTAAAGACAAAACATAATTGGTACTCTGCAAACAAAGAACAAAAAAATACATTCCCATTCATGACATTTTAGAAAAGACTTTTCAAAACCCATTCACCAGAGTCAAACTGTTTCATGTGGAAAGAGACAGACGAAATGAGAAAGAAAATACCATTTTATATGAAATATGCCTAATGATATTCTTACAGACCTCATTTTCAGACTTCATTACTGGAAATTCTATTAACAGAGGATCCTCCTCCTCCTCGTCTTCTTGTGTATCTACGACATCCTCAACTTTTATATTGACGAACTGGTTTCCATCATGAGAAGATGTGACACGTGTTTCATTGTATGAACCAGGTGCAACTTTTGGTAAATCACAGCAGTTCTGTAAAACAACCATTACAATCACGACTGTACTCTCTCATTACGTCAAATATGATACACATTCTTTACACTAATTATGCACTGCGTCAATGTGACGGTAACTGTTTTACACAAAGAAATCACTTAAAATGTATAGTCCATTAACAAAAAGACACAGAAGTTTTAAATGACAATATTTGGCGATATACTGTACAATGAATTATTCTGGGTTTAATGAAAATCGGGGAGATGATGCCAGCAACAAGGATCTCTGAAACATTTGAAACTTCTACCAGACAACACAGCACAACAACCCAAAAGACAGCCATTTTGTATTTGGATTCTATTTACACTTGTTGGGAGGCAAATTTCTTTTAATATTATTATGTATTCTGAATCAAATATTAACAGGGGTCGCTCAGCCAGTACAGTGACTGGCTATGGACTGGACGACCAAGGTTCGATCCCCGACAGAAGCAGAGGATTTTTCCTCTAGCTTCTGCGTCCAGACCGGCTCTGGGGCCCACGCAGCCTTCTATCCAATGGGCAACAGGGTCCTTTCCCGGGGGTAAAGAACGGCTGGGGCGTAATGCTGACCACTCACCTCCTTTTAGTGTCAAGGTTAAGAAGAAGTAGGAGCTGTACCTCCTCTCCCCTCCTCCACAACGATCCCAGCGCCGCTGCCAAGCCTGGAAGCATCCCTGGAAATCTTTCTTTGTCAGCCTGTCAAGCACCATCTGCGATTCTGCCTGAATCTCTTCTATCGTCTCAAATCTCCTTCCCTTTAGCTGAATTTTCATCTTTTGGAAGAGGAAGAAGTCACACGGCGAATAAGGAGGGTGCGGGATGACGGCCATGGTGTTTGAGGCCAAAAACTGCCGAACTTTGAGGGCGGTGTGCGCTGGCGCGTTGTCTTGATGCGTCGCATGTGGAGTTCTTCCTTTAGAATCAGCTGACAGGTCCCAACAATGTCGCACAAGTCGTTGATGGTACGACGTCGATCTTCGTAACTTTTTCGGGCGTTGTGCTCGAAGATGGTCGTCCAGAATGCTCGTCATCATCGACAGGGGTTCGGCCCTTTTTAAAACGTGAATGCCACACAAAAGTTTGCGGACTCCCCAAATGCTTGCTTTAGCATTTCATAGGTTTCCGTAGCCGTTTTGGCGAGTCTTTGGCAAAATTTGATGCACACGCCATTCCGAAATCGCAGGAGGGTCGGTGTAATGCACTACCAAAACGCCCGTAACTAAGAAACAAATGATAATTCGATGATGCCGGCTGGCACACCGATTCAATATGAATGTAGGCTGCACCCACTAAAGGCAGAAGCTCGTACTACATCCGGTTCGCCCTCTATTGACACAGTCTGGAAAGTTTCCGATCGCACCTCGTACATGGTGTATAGTGTGACAGCTTTACTTTATTTTTAACTCTGAATCACACACATTATAACACAGTCAATTAAGATAATGAATATAATAACACTACACAATTCAAACCCTGCAATTTGATATTGTTCTTACTAGAATGAATGTGTATGGGAGCACACCAGACACAAATTATGAAGCTGCAGAATGTTGTTTCTTTACATATCTTTCAAAGGTGAAAATATTCTGTTCATGCAAATTATTGTCAGCTTTTTCTGAAATGCTAATCATACTTCTAATTTGTTCTATTGCACATTTCAACAACCACAAAAGTAGACGCTCACCTCAGGTTCAGCCATTTTTATGGAAAATGGCGGTGGTACGCAAAGCTCGTCAGTTTCCATGCTAGTGGAATTGTCTTCACTCAGAACACCCAAATCATGTTCCACTTTGATGAATTCAATGTTCTGCTGCAAAATTATAAATAAAAGATAATTATGATGAATGACACTTTTCTTGATGAAAGACTCACGGGGTACAAGCCGCATCAGACAGATATATGGTGAATAAACCATATCTTCTGCCAACTGAGTTCCCATCGGCAAGCGCGCTACAAAGGATCAGATTTGTTACACAGCAGCCCTGAGGATAAGAGCAGAGATTGCTCTCGAAACATTGGCAGAAGATATGGTTTATTCACAATTCAGCCACCTGATGCGGCTTGTAACCCGAGAGTCTTTCATCAACTTTAGTTACCGCAAAGGCTTCACTTGATACTTTCCTTACTTGTCAAATACAAATGTAAAAGAGGACACAGAATGTACAACAGCAGATACCACCATGGAATTTTTAAAAGTCGAATATCATAAAGGCAGGGCTTCAGAAACAGAATAGCTCTCCAGAAACTAATGCCAAATATCTTCAGGACAAAATGGTATTTGACAACCCCATTTCACACAAAAGTTCCGAGAGATGAGAAATGTGACAATGTCATGTGCTGTACGAAAATCTGGTAGAAGTTTATCAATGTTTCAGAGGTCCTTGCTGCCTACAGTATCAGGGAGATGAGAAAACTTCCACCAGACTACGTGGCGCTACAACCTAGAAGACGGCCGTCTTCGAACTCACAGCCGTGAAAACCTCAAATCCCACTTTTTATAAGTCAGTTAAATCATACCTGTATATCTTCCCTACTGAAGGAGATAAATATCCTGAACTCCAGTTACAACTAATATGTGGATAAGAATTTGGAAAAAATTACAGAAGTAACAAATGACAACTTTGAAACATTCATACTTTGTGGGAACTCTTATAATAAATCCAATGATAGGATGTAATATCAAATGATAAACATTCATCAATTTAATTTCTTGAAACCAACTTAAGACAAAACGGTAGTAGTAGCGCACAAACATGATGTCACATCATACAAGACTCTTGAAACATTTTGGAAAAAGCTCTTTAAAGCCGAATGACCAAAGTGTTTCACGTGGAGACAGACGGTGATGAGAAAAGCAATAGTTAATCCTACATATTTCTACAAAGTGCCTTGAAATGTACACAAAGACATAAAACTGACCTCATGCTCTGCCTTTATTATTGGAAATTCTGTTATCAGGGGATCTTCCTCCTTGTCTTGTACATCTGCTACATTTTCAACTTTTATATTGACGACCTGATTTCCACCATGAGAAGTTGTAAGATCTGTTTCACTACATGAACTGGATACAATTTTCTGTAAACTGGCACAACTCTGTGAAACCACCAATCACCACACTCATTATTAATACTTACTGCAAATTTTCATTAAATGAAATAGAACACACATACTGCATGAAGTTGATAATACCTGTTTAATACAGATTTTCTTCTAACAGCTATCAAAATCATTACTGTAACAGCAAAAATACAATCACAGCTTACAAGAACTTCATTATAAGGAGAAAAGTTTGATCAGCACCACCAAGTACTTAGTAATACATTTCTGTAAAATGCTGAACTTTTCTGACACCTTCGATTCCTAACTTTTTACCGACACTTAATTACTCCATGGAGCCAAGTGCTTCCTGAGAAGCCAACAGCCACTCATGGAATTCAGAATATTTTATGGAACCCAAAGGTTCATTACAGGGTTCACAAGAGCCCACCACTGGTCCCTATCTTAAGCCAGATGAATTTTTCACTGACTATACTAGTGACTTTACTTCTCATGTTCTTTATATCTGGCAGTTCACAGAAGTACATTATGCCACCTATTCTCCAAAGTAAAGAAGACTACAGAATATTCAACTGGTCCTTAAACAATAACCATTATGGTGTCTACACGTGTGATGGTAATGTTACTACCAACTGCTGAAGTCAAAAATGTTTATGAATTTTATTTTAAGGGATTTGTGCCTCTGTTGTACTTCATGTATCCAGCTCTTCAACTGTTCGCATCATTTCCCCCATTTTGGGATGAAGAATAATTGATAGCTTACCAATGTTTGTTTTCTGGGTAGTAACGCCATGTTAGTACCCAGAATACCAACATCAACAAAAACCTCCATGAAAAAGCCAAATCTCTCAAATGATTGCTTAACCTTACAAATTTTAGAGAATGAGAAATGGTCATTACAGGATGTCCTCTGCTTCAATGCAGGAATCAATTATCATTTTCTTAAACACACCTGCACTCTTAATTTCCGATGGCTTACATCCTGTCAACTGGCCAAGCCACTCTTTGACGTAACGACAATAATGTAACAGGAGCGTCATGTAAGACGAGCAATATTTCTACGGCAAGACCAAGGAGTCTAATACCCTGCAAAGTATGTGAACTATGAGCAAAGAATCCACTTACACACGCGTTTTCAGTAATAAACTATCCCCCCCCCCCTACTAAGCCACCACCTACCTCTCTCACTATTCTATTAGCAAACATGAATAATGCCAGCTGATGCTCAGTCTTCACATCACAGTAAAGATATCAGAAACACTTCCGTGTATCAATTCATCTTACTAGTGAATGGAAGTCAAATACTCTGCAGCCAAATGTATTCCAATCAGCATGCAGTTCTCAAACACCTTTGATCTACTTATGTTCTATCCTCAACATGAGATCAAATTTCACTCAACCTCCAAAAAAAGTAAAATTTGCTTATAGTTCATTTGAATCTATATGCTTTTAGAAAGGGTGGAGAGATCAAAGACACAGAAATGAATGGTAGCAGCACACCTTTAATTTATCTGCTCTTTACTTCTATTAAGATGAAATGTATTTTTAGTCATTTTCAGTTTATTGTTATTCCTGTCAGCAGAGGGCAACAACTTATCCACTGCTGTTATGAATTTGAAGGAAATTTAAAAAGCCAGGAAAATTGACTATTTCTTTATTCTACAAATGTGTGCAAGAAAAAAAAATG
>NW_019060736.1:0-14106 GCF_000696155.1 Zootermopsis nevadensis | reverse complement strand
CAGATGTTACTTTGGCCCACAAGAATCCTGATGCCACAGGTGAAAAATGTTTTCGGCTGAACGTGAAGCAACATATGTACCATATGGAATATGCCGATCCACAGCTGATGTCCAACTTATCCCCTATATCATATTAGTAATCCATCAGCCCTCTTTAACCAGAGAAAAAACCTATTTAACACTGTCCGTCATTCATAAAATGGTCGGGCAGTCTGAACAGTCTTATTTAATGACATTTGTCCTGCCACTTTGGAATCTTTCCACTCACTGGTAAACCTTCATTTGTGCAGTACAGTTTACTCAGTATTGTGCTAACATTCTTCTTTTGAATCTTATTGAGTCTTAATCCCTCTAACCACAAAAACTGAATGACAGCACAATGCTGAAATCCAAAACATTTAGACTGATTATACAAGCTTCACTGAACACAACACTTACCCCACAACATGACTAGACTTAGTTCAGTATGTTGTACACAGTGCGTCCCAAAATATTCCAGACTGGCTTAAAAGCATGCTTATCTTCAAGTAATTACATTTTATATTGCACATCCATCTACAGCAATTCACTTGTAACAATCATAAAACTTTTCAAAGCATTGCTGAAAGTCCTTCTTAGGGATAGCCTCCAGGAAGTCGGCCGCAGCTTTCTGATTGTCTTCAGTGTAATCAAAACGTATGCGTTTCATTTTAAATTTTAATTTAGGGAACAAAAAATAGTCAGAAGTTGACAAATCAGGCAAGTAATTAACAACCACAACACCTCAGGTTGTCAAAAACTCGTGAACGACAACGGCTTCCAAGTAATAATTTACACCAACAGTTGCGCTCTCAGGAACAAACTCAACAGATGGAGCCAGCCCTTCGTGGGTAATTAAATCTGTCTCAAAATTTTTGGGACACACCGTGTATATGTGATTATGTTATCATTGAATGTTATGACTTTATTTACACATGCTGGAGTAACGTTTCTTTCACTTGTTTGCAATAGAAAGTCTTTGTTGTGTTCTTTCATGCAAATTAAATTACTGTGAGCATTCTTTGAATTACATGTCACTTTATAAATGATCTGTTTTCCACATGTGGGAATGTGCACATAAACATAAATAAGTCAAGGCTCACCTCAGTTTTAGGCATTTTTAAGGAAAATGTTGATGACATGTAAAACTTATCAGTATTCATGTCAATGGAAAGTTCTTCGCTCAGAATATCAGATCACTTTCTGATTTGATTACATCAATATTCACCTGTAAAATTGTAAATAAAAGATGTGGTTGTATGAGATGCTACATTCCTTGTGATCAATAAAAACACATTAGTACTATAGCTAATGAAAGCAAACACACTAATTTATTCCACACTTTTTTTCCTGATATTAATGAGAAACCTAGTTTTTCAGCAATGAGACAATCTGACGTAAACACCTTTAGGGCATCTCACCAAGATTTTTGTGGCAGGAGGTACTCGTAGTCGACAGCAATGCCAGAGAAAGCATATACAAAATGGTATGGAGGCAGCATGTTCCAAGAAACATTCTGTTCAATGTCCTGGCTGCTTTGGGCCTCAGGTATAATTGAATGTTCATCTGGCTTCCACAGTACAGCATCAGCATGCAGTAATTCATCTGCAGTTTGCAGTAGGTATGACCAACATCACGTTGCAGAACAAATATGCATCACTTACTCATCCAACAATGCATTTTGTATACCAATGTGGAAAGAGGCTGTAGAATTGTTTTCATAGGCCTTATTCATCATCTAAATAAAAAAACCACAATGTTTCATTAACTGAATTCTGCTTCCATCTTTTGATAAGACAAGCTGGGAAAATGTATTCCATATAATATCCCCAATGTGTTCTTTTCAACATGCATTTAGAGGTATTACATCTGCCTTGTCCCGCTAAATAGAAGTACAAATTTTTAAATTGTATAAACCTTCTAAATTTTTAAAATCTGTATGCACCCATAGTTTTAAAAATTTCACAATTCACACGGTTGAAAATCATATAAAAACATCTATTCTAATCCAAACTTCTTTAACCACAATTAAACAAACATAACCTAACAAAACATGTCTTTACCTTACGGACCTGACATAACCTAACTTAACTGACACTAACATGTCTTAACCTGTTTAAACCTAATCTGTCCCAACACAATCTTAACACATATGGACACTTTGGCTGATTCCTACTTACATCAATATACACCACAATTACCACAATTAACATAATAACCGTGGTAAACACTCAATAAATGAATAACAGCAGTAGTCAATGGTTGCTGAAATATTCTATCCTCCTTCACAAATTCTCAACCACTGTGATGAGCTCATGGTATGGGTTTATTTCATAGTGAACAATAGTTTACGAACAGTCCCATCATATGGCCAAAGAAGGTCACAAATTAGTAATGAATGCTAAGAATAGTAAATATTAACAAATTTCAAAAATAATACAGGCTTGAAAAAAAAATTAAATATGACATGCTAAGATTGCTGTAGAATATTTAAAGTTCCAACATGCCTACACAATGCTCAGTATTGACAATATCTTCATTAAAACAAAACGGATTACAAAGATCAGCTTACCGTATACAAAGATACAAAAACAACAGTTTGTATGTCTAACATAAGGTCCATGATATTGAAGCTATAATTAACCTTCCTCACAAACATTCAGAAATAAAATAAAATAATTATTCTCTGAATATTGCTGATGACCAGTTTTTATCTAAGAACAGTTTTCATAACTGCAACTATAAACTTTCAATCCAAAATTAATTCTTTGCTGACGATACAAGTATCATTATTACACATCCAGAAATGGTCTATATTAGAAATATCATGAATGATGTTTTAGTAACCTAAACAAATGATCTAACACTAAGTAGCTAGCACTCAGTAATGATAAAACAAACTACATCAAATTTGCTACTAAGAACAAGACATATCCTAGTTTAAATATAGGTTTTGACAATAAATTAGTTGAAGTAGAAGCAAACAGATTCTATGGTAAACAAATTGACATTAAATATATTATACCAAAGTAAACACTGCATGTTTTTTTTCCATGAGGACAGTCTTACCACTCATGACAATAGATACTTTAAAATTATTTTATTTTGTTTACCTTAACTTCTAGGATAATTCAAGAGGCAGTGATAAAGTATTTTACATCAGAAACAAAATTAGAATAATGGCAAGTGATAAAAGCAGTCTCCTGCAGAAAATTATTTTGGAAATTTACTATACTTCTACATGCAAGTAAATACATACTCTCCTTAGAATTATTTGTAGTGGAAAACTTGGGAAAATGTCAAAGAAACACAAATGTACACAATTTAAACAAAAGACGTAAACATGACCTTCATCTGCCAAATACCAACCTCGCTAAATAACAAAAAAGAGTATACTACACGGTTATCAGGTTATTCAATAATCTTACACCTGCAATTAAAAGTTTAAATCATGATATAAAAGTATTCAAGACCGCATAAAAGGTTACCTCTTAACTCACTCCAACACTGCAGATGATTTTACCACTGTTGACAAATCTTAAACTTCGTGTATATCTATACGTAAAATAAGTTTTTGTATTTATATTGAAATTTCTTAAGTTTATGCATTCCTGTATGTGAAACAAGTTCTTTACTTGTATTTATGTTCTACAACCTTTGGTTTAGCCCAAAAATGGAGCTATGGAATGTAAAGGAGCTCTCAACTCTGTAATACACATACTAACACGATAATGTTCACACATGCTTGCCTTAATGTACTATGTGCAGTGTTCATTTTTATTTCACCCTTCTACTGGAATTTAAAACAACATATATTTGAAAATATCAAAGACATTTACCTAGATATCGTCCTCGACAACTGTAACTAAAAAACCCGCAACCATTGAAAGAGAAACTTAAACATAAAACTGTAAAACTCTAACAAAGTTCTTTCTACTGACTATGACAAAAATCTGCCAAAACAACAGGTACAACAAATTATGCACTGGGATGCACAGTATATGACCAAAGAAAAAGTATAGAACACATAACTGCATAGATCACATCTTTCAAGTACTAAACACAATCTAACGTCAGTTCCACGGCCGATTGGATTAATCGTCGAATGAAAACCGAATGAATTCGGTTTAAAAAAACAATGGAGGACACATACTAAATGAATTCGCTTTGTCCAGTCTAAAGATTGTATGAGTAACGTAACCTGCAAAACTTAAAACACATCGTATCCGTCCGCTGCATTTCGGTTCCGTGGCTACCAGAGAGGAACAGTGAACACGGTTTGGACTTGGTATTATGTGCATGGAACTGTCCGTTTAAAACACCGTTGTTGAACATACTTACCAATTCATTAATCATCTTATTATTCAACGTAATTAAGTTTTTCACGACGTCATTAAATAAATAACAAATACATACAACGTACCTTCGAACGTGTTAACCTAATTATTAAAGTTTGTCATATAAATGATGCAGTAACGCCTGAAAGCTTCTTTACTTCAGTTTGAAGGCAGACTAAAAATTACCTGACAGGCTACGATCACGTTACATTCAAACTCGTACTGCAGTCTAATCCGGAAACCAATCCACAGCTAAATGAATTATAAGATATAAAATATTATAATACAAACATAAAATTATAGTTCTATTTTTTTTTTTTTGAGAATACTATGTACAAAAGAGTAATGCAGCATTTAAACTAAATACATGTTGAACATTGCCATAAGCAAAGCTACATGCATACTAATGAAGTACAGTGCGTTCGATCTGAGGTTTTCACAGCGATGAGTCTGAAGATTGCTGTCTTCTTGGTTGTTGCACCGTGATTCTATCATACTACACAGAAGACAGCAATCTACAATGCATTCATTGACAGAATTAAATGCAACTCTCTTCCCGGGTCTTAGCAAGAACTGTGTGAACCCAGTGCTAACAGGAGCTGCTACTAAAATTAGTGCAGCTGTGCCAAACATCGTCTAAGGTTCAGTGGTCTGTGAAGGTCTCAAGGCAGCATTCACATGATCTCAGAGATCTTGATCCATGTAAGTGCCAGTGGAGAATTTAGAACACTCACTCACTATGGTACAGGATATTCTTTGAAAAGTTGGCTTGTAAAAGAATATCCTGCTTTCTTCATGTAACCCAAAGGTTCATCACCCTGTTCACAAAAGCCTGCTACCTCACTCTATCCTGAGCTAATCCACAAACAAGAAACAGCTACTTTAATTCTGCTCGAAGAAAGAAAAGCAGTAACAAATGCCAAAAGAGATTTACAGGGTAAGAAGAAGAATAAGAAGAGAACCAAAAAACAAAGGAATAAAAAATGAAGAGAATTTGAAGCATGTATTGAAATCTGCACTTTCAAGCAGAACAGAATAGGTATATTCAGTTCACTCCACTGAATCCCATCTTGCTAATGTCCATCTTAATGCTGTCCTCCCACCTAAACCTAGGTATTCCCAAAGGTTTTCTCCCTGCAGGCCTCCCACTTTACAACAAGCCTGCCCAACATCTTTTGTCGTGTGGGCAACTTTGGTAAAATTTAGTTTGTATTCTGGCAACATAATGTTCAACAATTAAAATGTGGAATAAGCACATTTTCTATAGATTAAACAATAAAATCCACAATTAACATGATAAATCTTCTTTCTTACTATAAAAATTTGTGATTAGTCGTTGTCGTCAACCAATATGTCGTCAAAATGACGTCATCAACAATGTAAACAAATATTTGTTTACACGGCATTGTTGTGGAACACAACAATGCCGAGTAAACAAATAACGCTTCACAACAATGAAATCAAAAACTATCAAGCCAGTCGCATTGTCACTGCTCTAGAAGGAGCACTTCGCATTCTTGAATATTGACTGACAGTTGGCCTAAAACATCAGAAAAGTGAAAGAAGACGTTATCAAGTATTTGAAGTTCCAACTCCAACAACTCCAACAAGGTAAAGTGATACTCATTCGATATATTACGATTAAGAAAGTATTATGAAAACTGACTTTATGATCGATATTAAGACGAAGATTTGCAAGGGTGGGGCTGGACGTAAAAAGTTGACTGAACAAAAACTGTTGGCGTTTTAAACACTTGACCAACCGAGTGTTTTAACCCCCATTTGGGAGGGTAGTTTAGTTTCTTACTAAGGATTTTAAAATGCAATCCCCGAAGGGAGGTTGGTCAAGTGTTTTAACCCCCTATTCGGGTGGGATAGTTTAGTTTCTTATACAAGGGTTAAAACACTTGAATGAGACACTAAACTAATGTCAAAAAATGACGTCATCAACAATATCACCTTATATTTGTTTATACACGGCATTGTTGTTCCACAACAATGCCGAGTAAACAAATAACGCTGAGCAAATAACGCTTAGTACCAAGCCAGTCGCATTACCACTGCTCTACAAGCATCAAATCGTCTCCGAACAGCGACATTAGACCATTTAAGAAATGAAGAAAAGTGAAAGAAGACGTTACCAACACCAAAAAGGTAATCTGATAATAATAATAACATTCATCCAAGTCATACTGCTCTTTAAGGGTTAAAACACTTAAATAAGACACTAAATTAACCCCCCGAAGAGGGTTAGTTTAGTGTCTTACTCACGATTTTAAAACGCAACCAACCCCCCGAAGGGGGAGTTAGTCAAGTGTTTTAACCCCCCAATTCGGGGGTGAGGGTTAGTTTAGTTTCTTACTCAAGGGTTAAGACACTAAACCAACCCCCCCGGAGGGGGGTTCGTCAAGTATTTTAACCACCATTCGGGGTGGGGGTTGGTTGCGTTTTGAAATCTTAAGTAACACGCTAAACTAACTGCCCTTCGGGGGGTTAGTTTAGTGTCTCATTCAAGTGTTTTAACCCTTGAGTAAGAAACTAACCTAACCCTCACCCCCTAAACTAACCCTTCCGAAGGGAGGTTTGGTTTAGTGTCTTACTCAAGATTTTAAAACGCAATAACCCCCCCTAAGGGGGAGTTAGTCAAGTGTTTTAACCCCCATTCGGGGGGAGTTTAGTTTCTTACTCAAGTGTTAAAACACTTGAATGAGACATAAACTAATCCTTCCGAAGGGGGATTAGTTTAGTTGTCTGTTTATTGACATTGTCGCGTCTGGCATTGTTATCTGTTTATTAACATTATTGTATTTGGCATTGTCGTATTCGGCATTGTTGTGTCTATTTATAGACATTGTTGCTTTTGGAATTGTATTCGTTTATAATTGTTGTGTCTGTTTAATGACATTGTTGTATTCGACATTGTTGTATTTGTATTTGTTGGAGAGTGTGTTGAGGAGAGTCAGGATGTAGAAATGAGTTGCAAGCGAGAGAGAGAGAAGAGGAGGAGGGAAGTGAAAATGTGGCATAGACTGTGAATGTACATCAGAGAGAAGTACAGAAGCATAAGTGAATTTAAGAAGGGGTACAAACCTAGGATACATTTAATCAAGGACGAGAATGGGGATCTGCTCGCGGAATCACATGGCATCGTAGACAGATGGAGAGATTACTTTACTAAGTTACTAAACGTTCACGTAGCTGACCAATTTAATGAGCCTGAAGTACATACAGCAGATTGCCATGAAGTTAGTAATTACGATGGCTAGAAACCAAAGGTCCCAGCACAATGCAATTGTATCACTGGCCAACGACGGCAATCTGGTCTTCTATAAAAATTTGTGATTAGTCGTTGTCGTCAACCAATCTGTCGTCAAAAAATGACGTCATCAACAATGCCAACAGATATTTGTTTACTCGGCATTGTTGCACAACAATGCCGAGAAAACAAATAATGATTCACAACAAAAACTATCAAGCCAGTCGCATTGTCACTGCTCCAGAAGGAGCACTTAGCGTTCTTGAATACTGACTGACAGTTGGCCTAAAACATCAGAAAAGTGAAAGAAGACGTTATCAAGTATTTGAAGTACCAACTCCAACAACTCCAACAAGGTAAAGTGATACTCATTCGATATATTACGATTAAGAAAGTGTTATGAAAACTGACTTTATGATTACGAAAGTATTATGAAAACTGACTTTTGATCGATATTAAGACGAAGATTTGCAGGGGTGGGGCTGGACGTAAAAAGTTGACTGAACCAGAACTGTTGGCCTCTGAACAGCGACGTAAAGAAGTAAAATATCAGATTACAAGAAGCGCTCCGAAAGGATTAGCCATCGTTGTCGTCAAAAAATGACGTCATCAACTATATCACCTTATATTTGTTTATACACGGGGGTTAGTGTAGTTGTCTTACTCAAGATGTTTAAACGCAACCAACCCCCTTCGGGGGGTTTGTCAAGTGTTTAAACCCCCCATGGGGGGGGGGGTTAGTTTAGTTTCTTACTCAGGGGTTAAAACACTTGAATGAGACATTGCGGGGGTGGGGGGGGGGTTAGTTTAGTTTCTTACTCAGGGGTTAAAACACTTGAATGAGACACTAAACTAACTCCCCTTTGGGACTAACCAAGTTTGGTTGCGGTTTACAAACTTGACACACACCCCTAGGAGCTCCGAAAGGAGCGCCCTGCTCTAGTTTATATAAAAATCACAACCTAGGCTAGGGTCTTATTTTTAGCACATTCTTACAAAATGAGTTAGTAATGTAATCCTATAGAATACTCATGAAAAATAGCAGATAAACAGATATCAAATCCATTTAATATATTAAGAATATGGCCGCTCCCCACTATGTATGCGTTGATGTACCTTGAGATGACCCCTCTGACTGAATGATTTATTACATAAATGACAGGAATAGGGTCGCTCACCACTATGTACATGTAGATGCCTCTTCAGGAGACCCCTACGACTGAATGATTTATTACACACATCACAAGAATATGGCTGCTCCCTACTGTGTGTGCTTTCATGTCTCTTCAGATGATTTCTCCGACCAAATGACTTATTACATACATCACAGTGAACCATCAAATTACTCCTCCAATTGAATGTTTTATTACACACATCATAGGAATATGCACGCTCCTCACTATGTATCTGATTACCTTCATTTAGAAGACTCTGTTAAACAGAAAAATATTAGGTTGCACTGCTTTGCTCTTGCAGGATTTCCACTATGACGGGTTACTAGCCCACAAACAGGTCTGTATATCATAAGATGGGCCACCTCAGTGGGGATCTATCCCCTTAAGAAACTCACAGGGACAAAGCCTCACTGGCCTTTTGTTGGGCTTGAAACCCCTGGGATTCTACAACGCCTCAAGAGGATCACGACTGTTCTTAAGAGAATTGACAACAATGCCACTTCTGGTCCTATGCACCTCCGAGGTAAAGCCCATCACATTCGAGAAGATAATGCACAATTCTATATATCTAAGAATTTACAGACAGACTAAAACTCACCTCATGATCAGTCTGTACTGCTGGAAAATTCTTTAGCAAGTGACCTCCTGTCCTTATACACATGTGGTATCGTCAACTTTTATATCAATGACCTCATTTCCATCATGAGGAGATGTGAGACATGTCTCACTGCATGAACTAGGTTCTACTTTCAGTAAATCAACACAGTTCTGTAAGACACCAGACAATTACCACCCATGAACGTGCTCTCTCGTGCACAAAACAGGGTACACATCCTTTAGGATCACTGTGGACTTCAGCAAACTGACAATATATGTACACATTTCCTTGCTTACAACTATCAAAATCTTAACAAAGAAAAGAAACTGGAAATATATATTTAATATTAAAACCCAAATTTCAATGCATAATTTACAGAAAGATACAAACTATCCTATCCTATCTTATGCAAAACAATTTCATAATCAGATGATATGGGAGGATTGAAAGCTGTCCTGGTTGTTCCGAGGCCTTTCTGATTGTAGGGAGTAAATCCCTGGGATTTATTGAAGGGAATGGAGGGCCCTTGAGGTGGTGGCCTAGCTCTCTGTTGAGTGGGCAGACCCAGTTGTGAAACAAAGCAGTGAATTTCAAAAGCCTCACAGAGGAGTCTAGAGGGCAAAGCCCCTGGGAAAGCAAGCAAAAGTGATCAGACTGCAGCGAACAAACATACTTGGGAAAGGCCTAGGTGTTAAAAGCCCAGCTTGGTGCAGGCACAGTGGGTATTTAGGATTTGATGTTTTCACAGCGGTGAGCCTGAAGATTGCTGTCTTCAGGGTTGTTGCGTCATGTAGTACGGTAGAGTTCCACCAACGTTTCAGAGGTCATACTGTCTCTGTCATCAGGGCGATGAATGTGCCAATTGAAGACTGTAATCTTCATAACGGGTATTATTTGGTGATGTTTCCAGTGGATGTGATCCCCAGAAGTAGCCTAGTCCTGTGGGTAACCAAACCCTTTGGAGCAGCCCCAATTCATCCAAGGCCTGGGTGATCTGAAGAGAGAGTGTAGAAGCACAGGGGTTTCTAACCAAGCAAAGAAGGGCACAGGGATAAAGCTATCAATGTAAAGCCCATAACAAGGCAGGCCAAATACAGAGAAAGTCCCTACAAGGTGGTGACCAGAATCAACGACGTGGTTTACCGGATTCAGCGGCATACCTGGGCCCGGATGATGGTAGTACACCTGGACAGGTTGGCGCCGTACTTGGGTGCTGCTCGGGACGAGCAGCTTTAAGGAGGGGGTAGTGTTATGCGTCGCCGTGGGTGCCGGGTCTCACGCTGGAGGGGAGGGGCTGCCTGACTTCCAGGCTGCCTGGTCTGAATCTTTCAACATCTTGGGAGGGGGATATAAACAAAGTTGCAATCCTGGGTGCGGCCAAGTGGTGAAGTAACATGCAGAGAGTAAGTTGGAGGGCGTCAAGACCGCGAAGCGTTGAGCGTGTGATTAGTGTGTGGATCCACATGTAAAAGTGTTTGTCGGATCATATTCAAAGCAGTAGACTCCAAAAAGCAAGGATTGACAATAAATGGCATAAGAACCAACTTACGCCACAGTATATTATCCTATGATAACAAATAGTGATTAGATTAGCAGCAAATGTAATATACATGGAAACAACAATAAATACACCTGCCAATATGTAGAAATGTCTTTGACAAAACACAAAAAATTTACTGCATCTGAAAGCATATATACCAGTCACTTAGATCTGATTAAGACATTTTGAAGCACAGCATTCAGATGGTCGGCTATTGAAAATAAAGCCATTCTAACCTACACTCCTGTTTGACCTGCAAGTAACCTGAAGGTTACAATGATTATTTTGAACTATCAGCAATAAATGCAACTGAAAATAACGAAATGCTTACCACATCTTAAAATCATATAACATTCCCCATACAAATGAAACAATTATAAAATGTTTTGGAAGAAATAGACTGAATAAAATTGTTAAACCAAAAATAAGTCACTGTCACTGTTTTGCTTCTTTGAAGAATGAATGTTATACAGATAACACAACACGAGATGCGAAAAGAATTTATTACATTTAGTGGCCGAGAACATTCATGTCATACATCATGAGACGCTCGTCATTTTATTACACAAGAATGTGACTGTCCTTTGCCTCAAATGCACAATTACTAACCCATCCCAGATAATATTCCTGTATCAAGCAAATTCTCTTCTAATAATACGAAGAGTTACATCACAAGAATATGCATACCCTACACAAATATTGACAAATCAGATTATTCTATTAACGAATACATTTAATATCACTGAAATACAGATTAGTCATTAATGAGATCACGCTGGCAAAGGAATCATTTATGATATACATTACATAAATGTGGCTGCTGTCTACCATGTATAAGTTGATTTGTCTTCAAAACACCCTTCTGAACGAAAGATTTTGACGTAAATACGTCTATACGGAAGGGTCATTCTGCAAAAAAGTGTCATGAAAATGCGTAAGATGGTTACCTAGGAAACGTCATCTGTTTATCAAAAAATTGACAACAATGGTTACCTAGGAAACATCATCTGTTTACTTGGCATTGTTACCTATAAAACGTTACATTACATTACGCTACCACAGACCCATCTTAAGCGTAACTAATTCAAGTTAAATAAGCAAAGTCTTAATCAAACTTATCTCAATTGTAAAGCGGGTATAAAGGAAATATTTAGAATAAAGCCAATATATAAACTTCCTTTCCGTATAGACGTATTTACGTCAAATTCTCCGGAACCGTCGTTCCACTGACAATTTTTTACAGACATCACAGAAATATGGCAGCTCCCCACTGTGGATGCATAGATGTATGTTAAGATCACTCCTCCGACCAAATGACCCATTACACAAATCACAGGAATATGGACTTTCTCCACTGTGCATATGCTGATGTTCCTTTAGATTACTCTGAACACTGAGTGACTTATTAGACATCACAGGAAAATGGCCTTTCTCCATTGTGCAAATGCTGATGTCTCTTCAGATTACTCTGGAAAGTGAATGTTTTGTTACATACATCACAGGTATAGGGCCGCTCCCCACTGTGCAGGCATAGATGTTCCTTCAAAGCGCCCTTCTCAAAAAATGACTTTTTACACACACCACAGGAATATGGCCTTTCTCCACTGTGCTTATAATGATGTTTCTTCAGATTACCTTGTAGAGTGAATGTTTTGTTACATACATCACAGGTAAATGGCCTTTCTGAACTGTGTGTACGCTGATGTTCCTTCAGATTACACTGTAGAGTGAATGTTTTGTTACATAGATCACAGGTATAGGGCCGCTCCCCACTGTGGATGCGTAGATGTTTCTTCAAAGTGCTGTTCTCAAAAAATGACTTCTTACACACACCACACGAATATTGCCTTTCTCCACTGTGCATAACCTGATGTCTCTTCAGATTACTCTGTCGAGTGAATGTTTTGTTACATACATCACATAAATATGGCCGCTCCCCACTGTGCATGTGTAGATGATTCTTAAGAATACTCATATGACTAAATGACCCATTACACAAATCACAGGAATATGGACGCTCTCCACTATGTACACGGTGATGTATCTTCAAACTACCTTTACTCGTGAATGACTTATTACACACAATACAGGAATATGGACGGTCCTCATTGTGAATGTGTTGATGATTCTTCAGTGTAGTTTGACAAGTGAATGATTTATGACACATATCACAGGAATACGGATGCTTACCATCACGTAATAGGTTCTGTTCATTCGCAGGAAACTAGGAAACAAAGTGAAAAAAATATTAGGATAAATCTTATTAGGAAGAAGAATGAGGCTGAAAACAAGATATAAGTAAGCCCAATGAATATTGCATTACGAAAGTAATGTTCTTTTCAGAACTAATTTATTTTCTCAGTGGGATAGGAATTTAATCCCTATTTCATTTAGTTCCTGGCTACCCCACACAAGACTGTAATTTTCTACTTAGCAAACAAACTCGTTGACTGACAGCATGCAGAAATGCATATGAATTACATATTCAAACCACATATTCACATTACATAACATGATGTCCAAGTTCAAGCTTGCTTCACCCAACCACATTTGTTGTTAGAAAACCCTACTCACATTGCTTAGCCTGATGGGGAGAGAAAAAAGAGAGGTTAACCAATCCATTTATTGATATCTAAAGCATCGAAAAACAAGAATACTCAGATGTTGCTATAATGGTGACATATAATTATATGCAATATAGTGAACCTTCTGATAAAAATCTTTCAAGCAATTTAGTTAACCATATACTGGATTCAATCTACAGTACAGATAAGAGTGAAAGGAGAATCTAAAATAATTTAACCTCAAGTTCACTCACATCCAACTAAATTAATTATCATTTTAGTTGGATATAAATGAACTTGCATCAAATGCTTAATAACTTCTTGTAACCCATGAATCTCTTTAGCCCAAGAACAGAATATCATAAACACTGAACAAGTAGGATTGGCAAAAAAAGAGGACAAGTGTGTCAAGTGCAACCATCCTGACATATTCACAGCAATTCGGCCTTTGTGAATGTTGCCAGTGACCTTAGCTTGAGTAGGGTGCCTGGCCTCTGTTTGGATGGCAGATGATATCAATATGAAGAATGACAGCTTAGATTTTCTCAGTGTGGTTGCGTAGCTAGTTGGCGATTCTTTACCACTACCACAAACTCACTTTCACAAGCAAAAGCACAT
>NW_019060735.1:358828-372248 GCF_000696155.1 Zootermopsis nevadensis | reverse complement strand
ATCTATTTTATGTTGTGACGTGGAGGACGAACAGGGCAAATCAGAATGTTGCATGAAAGTTTTAACGAGTCTGAAAATACTTGCATTAGCGTAACAATTCTGACCCGTTTGCCAGAATTTCACCTTTGAACTTTAACCATGGTAGCGAGGTAAATTATTGTAACGAATTTAACCTGGAGATCGTCCACCTCAGCCAGTTCGGTGCTCAGAAACGTCTTCATCATGTAAACTGCTCGTCACTGTCCGACTTGAATTAAGATTGTAATGTGTTGACAGATTTTATTAAAATTCTACACTATAAAATTTAATGAAAATATGTTTATCCGATGTCGATTTGCATTATACGGACGGACGGAGGAATGAAAACTATTTTTAATAGGCGACACGTTTTCGTCAAAATCGGACAACAAATACGTTCACTTTATATGAAGATCTGCATGAGTTTCGGCCCGCCGAAGAAAATTACAGAAAATTGGAATGAAAGTCGGAAGTTGTGAATATGTTTTAAATGAAGAACCAGGCCTACGTTGCCGAATTTTTAAACGGTGTTTTTTTATTTCGTTCTGTTCAAGAGGGACCTAAGTCAGTACAAATCACTTCTGTCTGAAGATCCTCATACCAACCACTAAAAATTAATAGTTGATACTTTCTTTTTGTAAATTGTGTATTTCTTGTAAGCGCTCTGCAAAAGACAAGTTTCTTTTGCTGTGGGCTCGTATTTTTCGCCACTATACCCAGCATGCCTGCCACGGTGGTCTAGCGGTTAGAACGCTGGCCTTGTAATCCTGGGGTCTCGGGTTCGAATCCCGGCGGTGCCCGAATTTATAACTTGTGTTGGGCAAGGCCGTGGTCTAGGCACGGGTTCGATTTCCGGCGGTGCCCGAATTTATAACTTGTTTTGGGCAAGGCCGTGGTCTAGGCAACACGGAGTTTTCCTCCGGGGGCTTCCCCGGTTTCTCCATTCACACACAGAAGAAGGCAATGGCAAACCACTTCTGGATCATCTGCCAAGAACGTATATGAACAGGTCTCAGTCCGAGAAAAGGATGGAAGGATTCTGTTCATATGGACCTGTCGTCAGCCAGAACACTAAATAATAATAAGATGGGGTGGTCTAGCGGTTAGAACGCTGGCCTTGTAATCCTGGGGTCTCGGGTTCGCATTTATAACTTGTGTTGGGCAAGGCCGTGATCTAGGCAACACGGAGTTTTTCTCCGTGGCATCCCAACAATTACTCCATTCACACACAGAAGAAGGCAATGGCAAACCACTTCTGGATCATCTGCCAAGAACGTATATGAACAGGTCCCAGTCCGAGAAAAGGACGGAAGGATCCTGTTCATATGGACCTGTCGTCAGACAGAACACTACAAATAAAAAAAAATAAAAATACCCAGCATATGTTCCAGCAAATGAACAGTGTCCGGCGACATTCGCTTGAAAGTGATCAGTGTCTCTTGGTCAGAGCTTTGGATGTTTTATCGTCACTGTCCTGAACAGATGTTCGAACCCAACCACTCCTCCTGTTGGTGTGTTGCTTCCCGTAGCACTAACGTCATTCTCCAATACCCTGTTCGCGACTGATTTGTCGTTGATGCCTGTGGACAAATCCTGTCTAATCACGTCCTTTGACGTCATCATTTCTAATCTTGTACAGGAATACCTCGGAGATATTGCGGTTTCGGTTCCATACCACCGCAATAAAGCGAGTCGTACGATTTTTTAGGTTTCCCAGTGCATATAAAAGTTATCTTTATACTATACTGTAGTCTATTAAGTGTGCAATAGAATTATGTATAAAAAAAACATTGCTAGAAGTACCAAAATGTGACACAGAGACACGAAGTGAGCACATGTTGTTGGAAAAATGGCGCCGATAGACTTGTTCGACGCAGGGTTACCACAAACCTTTAATTTGTAAAAAAACGCAATGACTTTGAAGCGCAATAAAACGAGGTATGACTGTATTGTCTTGACTACCGGCATAAGTCCTGCCTTGTGTCAGTTATGTGCATGAGGAATTAGGCACGTGGTTGGAATCGGAGATCCTTCTGACTACACTCGACGGAATCTTTCAAATAGTTGTCAAGAACTTCCCACGACTTTCTTGAAACTTGAGGGCTCATTACCGTGTTTACAAACAGCATGTCACTGGTCTCTGTCCTGTTCTAGATAAGTCCATAGGTCTCGAAACGCTGGCCTGAAACTTTGCTTCAGATTTTATGAAGTAATATCGGGAAGCCTTGTTCTGTCAGGAACACTGAACCGATTACTGCACCAAGCCTGTCTAGAACCTGATGGAGCTTCGGACGTATTGATTACTGTGCACATTCAGACGTAATCTGCGTGTTTAAACGCTCCGTTACGAAATGGAACTGACGTGTTGATCGTGATTTACGATCTACAATAAATCCAGTGCTTGCTGTGCTGGGTAGGGTACCATAGTAACGAACTTTCGAGGTTTAGGGCAGATGATCAAGTCCTGACGCATCGTTAATTCAGTAGGATGTTTTGAAAGTATCGCGTGTTTTCCAGTTCACATCCACGGAACAGCGCTGATAATATTCTGGTGCGTGAATTGTATTTGTCGTGAAATGCCGATTGCTTTATACAGAGTGATTCAAAATTCTCCATACATAGGATCACCTAAAGGAATGCATTCGAAATGCAATTACGCGCATAACACCAGATGTGTTAATGCGAGTACACCGTGAGTGGGAGACACGCATCCGTATGTATTTTTAATGGAATGGCAACCATCTTGAGCATGTTTTGTGAATAAAGTGACAGTTTGTTATAGATGTGACCATTTTTTAATTACGCGCATAACACCAGATGTGTTAATGCGAGTACACCGTGAGTGGGAGACACGCATCCGTATGTATTTTTAATGGAATGGCAACCATCTTGAGCATGTTTTGTGAATAAAGTGACAGTTTGTTATAGATGTGACCATTTTTTATATGTATGGAGACTTTTGAATCATCCTGTATAATTTCCATAATGTACGTACAGGCCTGTCAGAATTCGGAAAATCTCCATAGAACGATATGATGTGTTCAGTAAACCCTATTCGCTCGTGCCTGCTGTTATTTTCAAGCACGTTCAGCAGCAGAGTACAGGGTGTGTATAAATTGTGTTATCACGCAATTACGCCAGTTGGTAGGGTAGCTGTTACGAAAATTGCAGTGATAATGATTGAGATACTGGATGAAGACAACGAATTTCTGAGGAAAGTCATGCTGTGACGAGGCTAGATTCAAAATTACAGGGAAGATAAACAAATAGGGTGTACGTATCTAGAGATCAGAATACTCTCATACCACAATCGAGCCCATTAGGGACAGCCCCAAATTTAATGTGTGGCATGATCGTTCGATCGGACCCCCTTCCTTTGCTGAAGCGACTGTGACATCTGGAAAATTTGTTTATCCATAGTCACAAGAACTGCTACCTGCCATGTTCTTCCGGCAAAATGGGACATCTCCACACCGGAGCTTGAACGTGCCTGCATCTCTTAATCAGCATTTCCCACACCGATGGATTGGCTTTGATAGCTGTATCTCTTGGCCGGCCAGATCACCGGATATCACACCCGGTGATTTTCAGTTTTTCCTATGGGGTTACGTGAAAGACAGCTTGAATATCGTTTGTACATTGTACGTGTGACACATGGTTCATGTTGAATGCGTGTAATTTTTATGAAAAAACAAACAGACTTTTTCTCGCAGATGACGTTCAGACAGTTTGACTTTGTCTTTTCACAAAGGTTTTATTTACGAGTAAGTTATGAAGATAATTTATGCACACCCTGTATTTCTTGCTGTCACTAAGTTTTGTCACTCGTCCACTCATTCTTCGTAGTGACGTTGTTGCACACACAGTTTGAAATCTGTGTAACTTACTGTTTATATCCTCACCGTAGTGTATGTTACGTGACATTTCAGGTTAGGTTAGGTTAGTCAATTACCAAAGTCTATGTTTGCTTTAAGTAATTGTGTTCTGTAGTGTGACGATAGGAAATCGATCATGTGTCTCGTGCCAATTACATCGACAGTTGGCAGTTTCCATTCTGCGCCCTGCTCCGTCCTACCATCAAGTGACTCGTTACTGCAATCCCAAACACTGACCCTCACTTCAATTTCGGTTTTAATTCTTCTCGTACTTGTGTGACCAGGAATAAGTCTCTACCTTCGAGGAGAATGCTTCATCAGTTTTCACTTAAGTAACTTGCTTTCTAGCTGTGTACCACCCTGTCTGTCCGTCCGTCTACAAACGTGGTACAGATTACTGCCCCTCGTGTCATGGAAACATAGGCAATTTCGAATACGTGTTTTGACCGGCCAATGGTCGACCAAATTCGTCTGGAATTGTCTCGCTTGAGACTACGGTGCTCCAGATAGCCAAGCTCTTCGCCAAAAGACTGGACTCGTACGTATCACCAGGTGATGCCTCCACGGATACAGTTCCGTCTTTGTGTAGAATGGCATAACAGCGCCCGGAGGAGCGAATTGGTTATAAAAGCAAATTGTATTGAAAGTTGACAAAGGACAGTCAACTATTGGTGAAAGGTTGTGAGAGGGGAAAATGTTTTTAGACAGGAACTTAGGGATGTAAATTATAATTAAAATTTCGATATGACCTAGATGCTTGCCAGAGTAACCAACGGCGTGTACCACTCCTAAAATAAACTATGTAAATATTTTTATGTTGTTAAATAAAATGTAATGTTATTAAATATTTCTGACTAAACAGCCAAACAAAACTAATCCCAACCGAGTACATAGACAGATACAGAGGTGGTCGGTATATACCCCCCTTTTACTGAATTAAAGTTCATGAAAATCTGCCGTCTACAGCTAGACCCTGTCCTGAGCAGTTTCAGTCCAGTCAAAACCCTTGAACCTCGTCTTTTCAAGGCGAATTTCGTGTGTCCTCAACTACGCTTCCGTTTTCCCAGTGGTCTCTTGCCTTCGGGGTATGGGACTCTGCTGGTGACGACTTCCGATATCGCGGAACGATAATGTAACACGGTAATAGAGCAGTAATGGTACAAGTCCTACAAAGGAGCTGTGACATATAGCATCTCCAACTGATTCTTCTCAGTGGGGAGTCAGCAGTTCTGGTATATCACCGTGGGGAGCTGGCCGTATCAGCCAGCCTGAGGAAGCTGACAAGAGCTCACCTACACTATTTATAGAGGTAACTTCCTTGGGAGTCAGTTGTTTTGACGTCCACGACAGGGAACAGCTGGTGACAGATAACCAATGTCTAGAATGTCAGAAGGGAGCTTAAAAGCCAGGGAGAACCAAGGTAGTGCGAGGTGTTTATGGAAACCAGGGTACGTGACACTACCCAAGTCCGGAGAGGCCCTCACCAGGGTGCCTGTAATGCCCAGGTCCAAGGATGATACCCTAATTAAAGAGATCAGTGCTTTTTAAGGTCCTAAGGACCTGCAGGGTTGCCTTGATTGTGGCCACCAACAGAAGTTCTCTTTATAAACTTCCAATCTATTACCTATTCGCCATTCGTGATAACCCGACATTATATGCTCTATTAGTAGCAACTGGAACGTTGTCGTTAAATAAACTAAGAATCAGTAAAGTGTTAACTCACCGTTTATAAATGTGCCTCGTCAACTGACTAATTTTCTGTATACATTTATGCGAATTTCGTGTAAATAATTAATATAAATCAGTGGTTATCAGTAACTACATAACACTGGGTATTCCTGAAACACCCTGTATAAGGGTGCGGGGATTTGCTATTACTGGCGGAAGATACACGACGGAGTTTCTAAATTTAAACTGGACGCAGTGCAGTAGCGACTGGTGATGGGAGAGCTTCCGAACCAATCTGTGTTGAGGAAATGAAGCATTTCGCGACGCGGGGTCCAGAGCTCGGAACCTGCCCACTCCACCCCTCCCTGAGCCACGCACAGTACTAGTTCTGTTACCTGTTCAGAAATGATTGGGTGAAGACGTGTGATAATACGGAAGGACATGTAGCATGCAGAAGGGTAGAATAAATGAGCCTAAAATATTAGTTCGAGAACTACAAAGGAACAGTCCACAGTACGACTGAGCCTTGGACAGGAGAATAATGTTAAGGATAAGTAATGTAACCGTCCCTTTCCTTCCACCACACGTCACACTGCTTGTTTAGTATACTTGTAGTCGTAGCCTGGTTTGCTCATTTGGTTACAGCTTCTTGACGTGGGATGTGTAAAAATACAGAAAGGGATTGTTGATGATGGTGTGAGGTTGTCGGTGAGCACGAGTTTCCGACTCCCTGGGAATATACGGGAATTAGAAGGTGGAGCAGGTTTCTGCACAAATGGATAACAAAGTCTTTCTGTGTTGCACTGACCGACGACACTTTATTGTTCCTTAATACGCGCAGGAACATATATATATCCTAAGCACTATTCACGGAGGCAGCTGGATGGCTCGCTGTTCCTTTGTTCTTTCGTACGTTTGTTAAGAAAAACACCCCCGCTCAACCGAAGGACCAAAACTTTAGAGAGCGCCCCGCAACCACGGTTGCGCTTAAATACCCCTGCATTACGTAATTTTTCATTGAATTTGGCTTAACAGCTGCGACCTGATTCGTTCCTCCACAACGGTGGGAACGCGCCTATAAGCTGAGCTCAAAGTCAATTGGTCCATCGCAATGATGCGATGGTCGTAATGCAGTCATCACCCCGCATCTGGAAGGGATGCACACCATGTGTGGGGTGGCTTAAGTATTTTCTTTGTTGGTTTATGTTTGCCCTTTTTTGTTCTACTTCAGGCTCCCTTGGGACAGAAGGAAGGCCGAGGAGGGTGACCCGCAAGTGGCCATCTGGGCCACATTCCTTCAACTCAATGTGTTCCACAAAGCCAAAATTAAGCATTCAGTCTAATTTAGGTGAAGTAAGGCGTTCCAGAAATCATGTAATTACACCTTCTTCGTTTTTCTTATAAGCCAGATCAACATGCCGAAGCCTGGTTTACCTTTCATCTCAAGGCTCAGTCCGTTCGGGAATTGAACCACAGACCTGGACTGGCACAGTAATAAGTCGCTAGTTCGTCAACAGAATTACTGTTTGTGGGGGTGGGTAATATGAGTGAAAGAAGGAAAGACCACGTTTGGGCCTTAGGAGAGCGCCATCATGTGGTAACAAGTAAATTATTTTTAGAGAAACTTGGAACGAGTATACATTCAGTAAAACATAAAAATATGTAAAATGTTTTAGATTCAAGATTGAGAATTTTGTTATCTCATTAGAATAATTTAATTCTGTGTAAATATTATATTAAATATTGCTTAAATTACGCATAAAATTACAACAGTTATGGATGCGAATGTTGTAAATTAGTATAATATTGTTATTCTTACTACGTAACTTTTTGTATCAATCAAGGTTATTTCATGTTGATGGGGATATCTTGAAATGTAGATATTTTTTCTGTATTTGGCCCTTCGTGGTTGGTTTCTGTACATACGAAAGTTACGTGCAGTATGTTATGTTTTAGTTAACATGTATCTTTTATTCTTCTTATATTTAACTGATGTAATCCTGAAAGCTATTTATAGATTATTGTGTACTGAGCATAATTATGGTTATTGGGGGCTAAATTTGAGTTATTTGTATTGAAAGGTGCAGTAAAGACTATAATATGTATATATGTATGTATATAATACCGTAATTTACATTATTTATTTAGTGTTCTGTCTGACGACAGGTCCATATGAACAGGATCCTTCCATCCTTTTCTCGGACTGGGACCTGTTCATATACGTTCTTGGCAGATGATCCAGAAGTGGTTTGCCATTGCCTTCTTCTGTGTGTGAATGGAGTAATTGTTGGGATGCCACGGAGAATTATATTAATTATGTTATAATGGGCGTGGCGGTTGTATCTTGTGACGTATGCAAGTGGCGCATGACATGGAACTGCGAGGACTGATGTCGGTTAAGTAATTGGTTTTCATACGGCGGTGGTGTGCAGGGGCTGGAGAGGAGAGGTCATTCAGGTCGGAGAGAATGTCGTTCACATGTGCATTTTGTTTTATAACACTACACATCCGGAAACGTCCAAATTATATTCATATAGCTTCATTTTTTTGTGATGTGTGTGGTTTTTGTGGAATCTATTATTTGGCCTTACGTGTGTCCAGTGCTTAAGATATTGTACTTACGTAGAATTGTTTTTGTTTTCCGGATGCTTTGAATTTGATTCTTATAGCGCGTTTAAAAGGTTCTTACAAGTTTGACCTGCGTATCATGAAGGAATTACTTTACACCTAATTTGGTCATTACCTATGTTCTAATACTTATCTCTGATTGGTCATTGGTTCGTAGGTGGATTTTTACAGAATTGAATTATTTCGTTATTATGCGAGTTCCATCTGCTATTAGTTCTATGTGTGTTTTTCACTTCGTGTTCTTTTTCTTTATTACGTTCTGTATCTTCTGATGTAGTTAATACTTTTTTATACTTATGTTGTGTGATGGTAAGTCTCTATAAGGCTGGGGCACTATCTCAGGCGGGATCTATGGGAGATAGGAGTTGAAGGAGACTGGATTTTGTTGGGTCCGGTGGAAGGCTTTGGTTAATTCGGTGATGAACCTTCGTTTTTTTTCAGTGGTATTCAACCTTTTTTGTTCGCGTACCCCCAGATATAATTTCTCTTCAACTTTGTACCCCCAAAGTTGTTGGTGTATAATTCAAGTTATACATAGTATATAATCTACATCTAAAATAAATTAAATAAATGACATTAGTGATTATTCAGTATTTATCATAAAATAATATATATATTTTTTAAATTTCACGTGACCCCTAAGATGTCTTCACGTACCCCCGGGGGTACGCGTACCCCAGCTTGGAAACCACTGCCCCAAGCCATCTAGTTAGTTATGTTGTATGATGTGTCCCGTCAACAATGACGGGTAAATCTAAAGTAATGTACACAATGATAAATGTAATTTTAAGAGACCCAGAATCGCTTAACAGCATTACCATGGCAACGGTTATAATAACACGCGAATTCATAAATGCATTGTCACGTAGCATGTTTCGCAAAATCCCTATGTAGTAAATGGTCAGAAACCAACGAAGCTACCACCCGGTGTTCCAAAATAGGCGATGATATTATCATTATCAGGTTTGCATTAATGTATTCAAGTTTGTTTCTGGATATCTGTTTATTCGCTGTAGAAGGTAGGAGAGTATGAAGATTTCTGTCTTCTGGGTTGTTGCGCTGTGTAGTCTGGTCGATGTTTACCAACATTTCAGAGGTCATACTGCCTCCGTCATCAGGGCGAGCGCAACAACCCAGAAGACAGAAATCTTCATACTCCCCGCTGTGAGAACCTCAAGTCTTACATATGATATGTTGATTAGCTGTTGGTCTTTTACTCCAGTGACTTCTTCACTTGTCCTTCAAATCTATCAGCAATGTTGGTTCTGGCTACGAAAGAAACAAAGTTATGACATGGTGAATTAAGCGTTCCGGGTCTGAAATATAATACACGTAATAAAATTGAGGGCCGGTACATGACTTGGCGACCATGTTGCATTTTGAAAGCCCGTCTGCTGTGACATGAAACCAGCTTTATGAAAGTCCTGGAGCCTGACGTCATCAACTGTCACTCGTGACAGGAGAAGCGAAGTGACTCCGGATGTATTTTGCGAAAAGTACCATCCGTTGCGCTCCAATAGATCTCGTGACCGCCCTGGACACTTCGGTGCAGAATTACGGGAAGAGCTCATGCATATCACATGCGGTTTTCTTGTTGCAAGGGCTACTCAAGTACTGCAGTAACGGGCAGCTTCAAACATTTTCTAGAGCCAACATTGAAACAAAACACGTGCGTTTCTGCGTTTATTTTCCCCCCTCTTTAATTTAAGCCTAATCTTAAGACATGTGAACTGCATAATTACTCTTAACTGAACTGTTTTTTATGGATTTTGTAAAGTATGTAGACAATTTTATAAGGTTATAATTCGGTTTTGGAGCATTCCCGTAATTTATACGCTTACCACTTGGTGTTTTGCGCGCCACCTGGAAGGGGAACTACTGTTCTGTTGTATTATCCTGTCACAAAAGAGATGTCAGTCACCATATCTTGGCTGTGTAATTATTGAACCCTGTGTGGTTGAAGAATAACTAATTCCGGAAAAAGGTCGTCTTAGCGGCATGAACTTTGTATCAAATGCGGATAAAATATTGATAGCATAAACGGATTATGGCAATATAAACATTACATGTGCTATGAGGGAAATTTTTGTGCTGGAATTTACGTTAGGATGACTGAAGTTTGAGTGGTCAGTTGGCAGTCACTAATTAGCGTTGTATTTGAGTCGACTTAAGCCTGCCAGTCAGTAATCAGGCATCACCTGAGTATTTAGGCACCACGGTTAGTTGGTATTCCTACTTTATTTCCGTATAATCTGGTTAGAATTTTTGCCTTGAGACCGGCCATCCTGATGAAAAAGTTTTAGCTTTAGCGAGTAAATTAAAATAGTCCACGATCACTTCCACATGTTTTACATTTCGACATTTATATCCTGTCTTTTGACGTAACATGTTCTATGTAATTGATACATCATCAATAAATAACTAGCATTTTTACAATTAAGTGTTTTTTTTTGTATTTTAAAATTCCTATTACTTTTGAAGTGTGCGCAGGTGGAAATTGAATAGAGAGTCCAGACTGACACACACAGGCCTAGGCACATACACCTCAGTTGTTTTCTTTTAACTTTTAACTATATTGTTCAAGATACTTCCCTCCGGAATTTTTCCCTTGACATATCTCGAAAATGAAGCCTATTTAAACCTACACGAAAAGTAGTTACAATGCATTTTTCGGGCTATGTATAATTAGTCGTAGTGCCAAATTTGGTCTATTTTTTTGTGAAAACATATATTTTGGTACATTATTATCCTTTTACCACTACTTTTATACTTTCTTGTCTTATCTCATTTATTATTATTATTATTCCATCTATTCACCACTTTATAGGGTATTTACTTCTTTGTACCTGATATAAACCTTGCCCCAGAGGTAGAATTTGTAACTTGTGTTGGGCAAGGCCGTGGCCTAGGCAACACGGAGTTTTCCTCATTGGCATCCCAACAATTACTCCATTCACACCCAGAAGAAGGCAATGGCAAACCACTTCTGGATCATCTGCCAAGAACGTATATGAACAGGTCCCAGTCCGAGAAAAGGATGGAAGGATCCTGTTCATATGGACCTGTCTTCAGACAGAACACTACAAATAAAAAAAATAACATGTATTATATACATTTATTGTGAGGCATTTGTTTTACACCAGCGTCATTCGAAACAATTATTATCATGATCATCGTTGTCCCTGTTAGCACGAGTAACCCTTTCAGCGTCAAACTTTGCACCTGAAGATTTAAAAATTCTGGAAAGTGCTGGATGACGTGAACATCTGTATTTTTCTAAAATTCGCAAATTATTTTACCACCCCCCCGCTCAGGCAGTTCTGCACGCGTAACCCCAGCTGGCGACCAAATCGTGCTATCGTCTTTAAAGCTGCAACCTCCCTTCGCCACAGAGACAGCATTTGAACTATTGACCTGTCCGTCTTGAGAGACGACAGCTAGCAGTGTTTTGTGTTGCCAGCTGCAAGATGCAGTTTTATTTAGCAGCTGGCCGTCTATAGATCCTGACCTCACACGACTTTATTTTAGCTAGGTTGTATCTCGAAACGAAAATAACGCCTCTTTCTACCAATGATATACAATTCTGTGTGGGTGTGAATGTATCATCTGAGACATTTTTAGACGATTACCATTTTGTAGAACATTCCACATGTCTCCAAACCGATGCTGTTTTTATAATCGTACATGTCAGAGGTCAGCTTAGCTCAGTCTGTATGGCATTAGATTAAATTAGACCAGGACCGTTCGTCTCGCGTCCTATGCAATCCATAGGTCATCCTATTGTCTGACGTTCTGTTATCTGAGCTACTGACAGCGTCTCTGAAATAAACCACAGATAAATACGAAACTCTGTTGAATACGAAAGGGCCCGTTCTGTTGTTAGCCTCATCACCAGGGTGCCCTGAAGATGGAAGCAGCAAGTACCTCATAAACGCTGGCAAAGAAGTTTTAAAGGTTGTAAACGACGAAGCACGCGAGCCGATTTCCAGGTCAGAGATGAAGTTTAGGGCGAGGGGGTGATGATACGTCCGGGATATCGATAACGTCGTGTTGGCGGTCATAGTTCGAAATGTAGAAAGTGTGGTATTTAATAAGGGAAAAGGGAGAATTCGGACAGAAGTCTGCTTAATCTCCACTTCGTCGGCCAGAAATCTCACTTGAAAGTCAGCCGAGATTGAACACTGATCTCCGCGCTCAGAAGCCAGCCTCTTGCCGCCTGAACTGTGTAATAGCCCCTTGGAAAAGTTTTCATTGCTCTAAATCAGTGGTATTCAACTTGGGGTACGAGTACCCCCGGGGGTACGCGAAGACATCTTAGGGGGTACGTGATATTTAAAAAAATATTAATTTACGATAAACACTGAATAATCAGTAATGTAATTTATTTAATTTATTTTAGATATAGATTATATACTATGTATAACTTGAATTATACACCAACAACTTTGGGGGTACAAAGTTGAAGAGAAATTATATCTGGGGGTACGCGAACATAAAAGGTTGAATACCACTGCTCTAATTAACTCGCAAAGGAAACGTCAAGGAACAGTGGATTTAATATGATATTTGTACAAAATTGACAAATGAACGCACAATGTGGAAGTTGTATTTATCCTTTCGCAATTTCGGAACTAGTTAGTGGATTCCGATGACGTTTTACGTGAGGTTGCTACACTGAACGTCGTGCAGCGAATTCGTGTCAGTCCGTATCGGCCCGGTCTAAACCCTAGTCTACTTCTCAAATTAAACGTTATTGACGTTCTGAATAACTGTTGGCAGTACAAAGCAGTGGTATAAATAGCAGGTGATTCAAAAAGGACTTTACAACTTTGAAAGTGTATAGAAATTTAATCAGAAAGCTTACAGAATCGGTTGAGGTGTCATTTTGTAGCAAAACAAATCAAGTTTGACTCACGTTGTGCTGTAGTACCGAATTCCGTCACCGCGAGCGCAAGCGGCAGTGCATTTGAAAATGGCTCGAAAATTTTCTCATACCACAGTTAGACGAAGATTACCAAAAAGGACGCATTCACTTCCGGCAAGACGGCGCACCACCTCACTACCTCACAGAAGTCCGGGATTTCCCAGGTCGGTGGATTGGTCGTACAGGGCCGATAGCATGGCCACCTCGTTCTCCAGATTTGACACCTCTCGATTTTTTCTTATGGGGTTTCATTAAAGATCGTGTGTGTGTTCCACGCTTCCCTGCCAATCTCACTGAGCTCAAAGCT
>NW_019060735.1:342720-354536 GCF_000696155.1 Zootermopsis nevadensis | reverse complement strand
TTTGTAGTGTTCTGTCTGATGACAGGTCCATATATTATGAACAGGATCCTTCCAACCTCTTCAGGTTGTCAGGGACCTGCTCATATATATATATATATATATACATTCTTGGCAGAGATGATCAGAAGTGGTTTGCCATTGCCTTCTTCTGTGTGTGAATGGAGTAATTGTTGGGATGCCACGGAGAAACCGGGGAAGCCCCCGGAGGAAAACTCCGTGATGCCTAGACCACGGCCTTGCCCAACACAAGTTATAAATTTGAGCACCACCGGGAATTGAACCCGGGACCCCAGGCTTACAAGGCTAGTGTTCTGACCACTAGACCACCGTGGCGTTAAGATAATCACTACAAAGAATAAATAATTTCAGTCTGCACTGCGTGTTTCTTACAGGCGAGCCAGTTTGTTGATTTTGTGCTTGAGAACCAGAATTAATTAAGTTTGTAGCGGTTAAAAGAAGCCTGTCTAAATTCCGTGTGACGTAAAACATTGGATTCTCTATTGCGTGGTTCGCAGTTACGTTGGGGGCATACCAGGTTAGTTCTTCGATTATAGTTGTTCACGGTTCGAATCTCGGCCACTTACCGCTTTTTTTCTAAGTTTATGTAAGTTTTGTAGGTGAATATTGGACCACAACCGACTCCTTCCAGATCGTTTTTTATTCATCAGCATCTTCCTTACCAATTTGTTGTTAAATAATGTAATTATCAGTCCTTCGTTGAATCAGTTACACACTTTTTATCTCTAAATATTCGAAGGTATTAGCGAATTGAAATGCAACATGGTGGATCTGATTTTGTGTAAAGCATGGTTCGGACGCGAACACCGTGTTAAAGGGATGTGGAGCTGGCTGAACTGATTCATTATAGGGTTTCACTGGTGGGCTTTTGTGACCACGGTAATGATCGGATATCATAAAAGTCTGAAAGATTCTTGATCAGCTGAGCTAATACTAATTAATAAAGGACGGAGTCTGCGTTAGTTAATCTCCGTAGTCGGTTATTCGGATTGCATACTTACCAGGGGTTGTTGAAGTTCCTTAGTCTCATGGCATTTCGGATGATGAGTTCTGTCAAACGCCGCGCTATGATTCAGCTCCGTACGGACAAACGGGGTTAAGTTTAAGCCTCCGAGAAGAGAAATGGAAACGACCAGTCCTCCTTTCTTTGCTATCAGAGAAATGTAGCCAAGGATTTTTCGTTTCATGGGGGACTTAACACGTATTCTTAAATATATAGCATATCGATAGCTGCTTAATTCGGTACGCATGTCAGGGATCAAGGTCGGTCGGTGTCTACTAGCAATTTTGTTTGCCAAGGAATAGCCATCCAGTCGAGGTTAAAAATACGTGGAACTGTACCTCCTTTCCCCCCATACATCTTCATGGTTCGGTGCTTAATTAAACATCAGAGACAACTTTACTTTTACGTTGCACTAACTTACCTGTTGTTATATATTGTTTAAATTTTGTCCGTCTAATCACAATAAATTCTTATTAAATATTAAAATATTACAATAATTAACATTTAGAATATTTAAAATATTAAATGATGTTCTTTATCGAAATATTCGATTTACATTAGACCATAGAATATTTCGATAAAGAACATCATTTAATATTTTAAATATTTTAAATGTTAATTAATGTAATATTTTAATATTTAATAAGAATTTATTGTGATTAGACGGACAAAATTTAAACAATATATATTTATTATATCACAATATGACGCAACTTTACCATCTCTAAGGAATAGGTAATTAACCCTGAAATACAGATATTTAAGTATTAAATTACACATATCTGCAGCGAAGTAAATTGACGGAAAGTTTTGACTGAAGGTGGTAGAAATACGCCTGCGTGCTGGTTCAGAAGCTTTAACGACAACTTCATCGTGCGTAGAATGACGTACGTCACAGCGATCATGGAGTCACCCGTATCGGGACAACTTCTGTACAAAATTGTGGAAGATAAGTGAGAGACACTTTATTTCTGGTGGGAGTACGAGCGTCTTGTTAGAAGGTTCCCAGACAATAAACGCTCGTCCTGATAAGGATAGAATAAGAGTGAAGAAGCTAGAGTGGAAAGGAGTTAGAACTTGATCACAGAGACTGCGGAATTTTGATTTAATTGTTGATAAGATAGTATAATTGCGTCATATTGTGAATCAAATATTAAATTAATTATTCGGTATTGTCAGTCTAATCACAATATATTTAAAATTTAATATTATACAAATAAGATAATTAAAATATCATTTTATGTTCCACATCGAATAATCGATTTACATTTGGAACATTTTTACAACATGTTTCGGTTTCATCGAACCATCTTCAGGTGTAAAATTATGTCGGTAAACTTAAAACTCAATTATAATTTCTGTTGTGTAGCTTTTTGGAGATGTTCATATCCAGATTATTTTCACATATTGGAGCGAACATCTCCAAAAAGCTAACACAACAGAAATTATAATTGAGTTTTAAGTTTACCGACATAATTTTACACCTGAAGATGGTTCGATGAAACCGAAACATGTTGTAAAAATGTTCCAAATGTAAATCGATTATTCGATGTGGAGCATAAAATAATATTTTAATTATCTTATTTGTATAATATTAAATTTTAAATATAATTGTGATTAGACGGACAATACCGAATAATTAAATTAATTGTTGATAAATTCTCAAACTATAATTTTGAAATTTGAGCACGTAATTCAGTCGTCTCCACAGTAAGGGGATAAATTTTGACGAATCTAAATCAGGAATGGTGCATAAGAGTCATACAGCAGCAACTTGAAACTTGGGAACCATCTCAGAATTTGCTTAAAGACAGAGGAAAATCACGAAGCCGGAATTAATTGTAGTCAAGTTATACTTTCTGTTTCTGTGATAGATACAGGACAGTAACTTTGATGCTGAACCAAAAATATTTGGAGACTGATTAACCCTTTGAAGCCGAAGCTCGTCTTCATAATATTTACGAATCCAGACCGTACCGCGAAGAAAACACTTCACTTAACCATTAGAAGTCGAATCAGGCGGTACCACATAAGATTTAACATCCCGGTCAAAGCCTTAACTGCTGTGACCGTGCATTTACATAAAGCTTTTTACCCAAAACTCGAGAACTACAGTCATATAGCAGTCAAGATATAATTATGAATTCTGTTACGTGTTTTAAAGATATCTGCATTGCTACGCTATCCTCTTCGTGTTGCGGTGTTACTGTTCGAATTCAAAAGGTCAGAGGTCAGGTTGAGTCGAGGTCAATGATGAGTTTGTGTCGGTGGAGATGGGCGATCTGCTAAAACAGGCAGAATATCACTGCAAGAATGGAATATGTCAATGAAGGGAGAAAGTATAATGGAACTTAGTGACTTAACGTGCACCAGTGGACAGTCGGAATCAATATCGATCTCTCGCTGCCTCTCACTTTGAGCCAAGGGCATGAATTAAATGGGAAATATGTGTGCCCTAGAACCATAACGTATGTGGGTATTTTAGTAATTTAGCCCTATGTCAGATGACGAGAATGTACCATGGAAGTGCGACAGTGCTGTAAGCTGGTATTTTACTTGCTAGTGCGATGCAGACACAGAATTCGTGGTTTTCCTCAAAGCGTCCATGAAAATGCAGGCGTGGTATTTTGACACAGGCTGTGGCCTCTGCGTGTACTATTATTTCAGTTTGATTCTATTACTTAATCGCCTTCTCATGTCATTGTCATGTTTTGAAACTGTTGACTTAAAAACAACTTTTCATTTGTAATATTTAGGAATGTTTATCATTTATGTTCGTACTGTCATGCTCAGGATAAGCCGACTGTTGCATGAGGCACTATCGTTTGAGGGCTTATCCATTGTGCCGGGAAGATGATCCGCCATTAACCGCCCTGTTGGGTTGTACCGGCGGTTTGCATGTCTGAAGGCAGGTCTCATCGCCTAATGGAAGAGTCTTGTCTTGTGCACGCATGGAGGCAGAAAACTGCACATTTACCCCACCACGTTTCAGCCTCCTCAAAATCCTCTCTGTTCATTATCTTGCTAACATTCACGCAAGAATTTCACTTTTGCTTCCAGCCGATACGTGATTTTATTTAAGTATTTTGTGGAGTCGTGGAAACTATGTTGTGTAAAATACCGCTAAACATAATTAAATTAAAACCAAATTTATTAAAGTGAGTTCTGGTGGTTGCTTAAACTCCAACATTTGAAAGGTTTATCTCGGTGACAGAAAGTTTTCAAAGGATTGTAACTTGTTTTTGCCCTGTGGAAAAGGAAAACTTGTAAACGGGGCGTTGAAGCTGTGGGTTTCATCATAAAGCGTCTTTACCACTCAAACAAAACTTAACCGTACGTTCCTAAAGAACGCAATATTGTATTTTTAAATGTGTACTTGTCTACGTGTTATGATATTAATATGATATAAATTTATAACAATTTGTGTAAAGATAATCACATTGTAGGTTTATAAAGTCCAAATCGCTCTTCTTTGTATTTAGTCAAATATTAATCATAGCAAAAATATGTTTCAAATAAAAGTTATAGACCTTATGCTACGTGTACAATTTTAAAGGTTGTGCCCTGTTTGGAAAATTTATGTTGGATTTTATTTCCATATCAGTTGATTATATTTGACTGCTGTAGATCAGATTGAAATTTGCTGTACAATATTTAGTATAAACTTCCAATACAAAATTTTACGGAAATTGGTTGAGTTTAAAGACAGACAGACAGACAGGCAATGTCATGATCTTCCCACTTTCGGCTAGTTTTATGTAATTCACAAAACTAATGAGTAGCTAACTAACTAACTAACTAACTAGATGGCTTAGGGAACTCTAAGGTTCATCACCGAATTAACCAAAGCCCTGTCCTGGGCCAACAAAATCCACTCTCCTTCAACTCCTATCTCCCATAGATCCCGCCTGAGATTATCCTTCCATCTACGTCTAGGTCCCCCAGAGGTCTCTTCCCCTCAGGCTCCCAAATCAACACCCAGTGCACACCTCTTGTCCCATCCATGCGTGCTACATGCCTCGCCCATCTCATTCTTCTTGACTTAATCACCCTGACAATACTGGGGGAGGAGTGCAGATTTTTAAGTTCGTCATTATGCAGTTTTCTCCAGACCCCATCGTCTTCTCTCCTAGGCCCAAATATCCTCCTCAACACCCGATTCTCAAACACCTGCAATCTGTGTTCCTCCCTCTGAGTGAGAGACCATGTTTCGCACCCATACAAAACAACAGGCAGAATTATTGTTTTGTATACTTTTTACGTCACTTGACTCAGTGTATTTAATGTAAATTTCGACTGGACGTTGTTTTGCGACTATTGGGTTGCGCCTGGTTTTGTAATAAACCACAGTCCATGTCAAATTATTCGAATAGATCGCGGCGAAGTTTGTAACTCTGAAATTGCAGTAATTATTGGATTTGGCCCGTAATTGGACCGCTGTCGTCGGGCTGTGCCCCACTTACGACCTGGAGTTTCTGGAAGTAAGTGTGTTCGATCCCCTTATCGTTTCCTCTAGTACAACTTGGACTGAGATCGTTCATTCTCTGGATTTATAAAGTGTAAATCCTGGGGACTCGACAGGCTATGGATCGGGTCTATTGATTATTGCTATGAATTTCCCCGTCTTTCCGAATGAATTTGGACCCGACTTTAAATTACAGTGAATGAAGCAACCAGCATAAATATTTCGAGCGAAGAACTGATTTAAGTGACAGGGGGAAGCGAATTTGAAGTAGAGCTAGATTAACGCGAATAGAAAGTGGTTTGGCTGAATTTAGAACTGAAGTCATTATAGAGGAACACGATGTCGCTTCTGGTTGCTAGAAAATTGACGTCTCTTCTTTGTAATGCAGATTTCTTCTGCGGGGGCACGGGGTGTGGAAGAATGGGGTTCGTAACTTGTGGTCACGTGTTTGTTTGCAGTCGCGATGTTCCAGCAGTTGCTTCTACAGTCGTGTTCAAGGGAATGGTTTAAGTTATTCTACGATTTTTGTCTATTTAAAAATGTCTTTCGGGTTCTTGTGGACGCGGTTATGAAACCTCAGGTTTTATAAAGGACGGAGGATTTCTTGAATACCTGAGCGACTGCTCGCTCCTGAAGAAGAACTCTTTTGTGCAGGTCGTTATCTTTGATGTTTTTTCTGTTGCAGATAATGCTGGTAAATTTCGGTTTGTTTGTTAAATGTTTTATAATCTTAGAACCTCATACTGAGCCCTGAAATGAGGCAAGTACGAGGCTCGTCCACAAAGTAAGTTTCCCTGGGGCCGTTTACAGAAACAAAACACAATTTCATGGAAATATTTATTGCAACAGATACAGCAAGTGTCCAGCTATTTTTCAACATATTCGCCACCGGAATTGAGACATTGGTCATACCGTGGGACCAACTTTTGAATACCTGTGTCGTAGAAGTCTGCCGCCTGGGATTGGAACCACTGTGTGACACCCATCTCCGCCTCTCTGTCATTCTCAAAACGCTGACGCTGACCGGACAGGAATTTCTTGAGGTGTAGGAAAAGATGGAAATCACTGGGAGCGAGGTCCGGGCTGTAGGGTGGATGATTAAACACCTCCCAGCTGAACTCCTGCAGGAGACTTGCTGTCCGTCGAGCCGTGTGCGGCCTAGCGTTATCACTGACCGCACTTCACAGTCGGCGGGAGCTGGAATAAGAACCTCCATCTTCAACAGCTGCAACGATGCTACTGTGAGAACGCGGGAAGTACCGTTAGTGCATGCGCCATGCTACGTCATTGCTCTATCACGTACGCACAGTCGCTTCGCTCAATATAAGGTTTGCTAGCTGTGGGACGAGTGGGAGACTTACTTTGTGGACGCGCCTCGTAATAGTCGATCTGTTTGATCATAGCAAATGCTATTTATTTTGAGTTGTAGGCGGTAAGTATGTTTATGTCAGTCTCTGAATGTTAATCTTCTGGGCTTGGCACCTTTTAGTCTTGTGTTTATTAACGTTTCGGATGAACGTAGTCCTACTTTATTCGTCTTTAGGGTAGAATTTAGCACACTTGATATGTGTTTGTGTTACGTAGGAAGGCAAAGGGATGGATGAGTTGATGGGAGGACATGCATTTTGGAGGTGTGAAGGAATTGCAGATTATTACGATACTCCCGTTTTGTGTTACACGGTATAATCAGTGCTTGGCTAGAACTTTTCCGTCGATGCAGCTTAAACTAACTTGAGACCGGTTAAATGTTTATGTTATAACAATTATTCAGGTTACATCACACATACATTGCTTCATATCTAAAGCTAAAGGTTCCGGGATACTTCAGTCAGCGTAGTGCCTAAGCTACGGACTGGAAGTACTGATTCACTTACCAGCAGGGCAGAATGTTTCTGGTGTCCACCAGGTCCAGACAGTCCCTGTAGCCAGCGCAGTTTCCTGGGCACTGAGGTTTATCCTCGGAGCCAAAACTGTCTTGGTATGAAGCTAACTGTTAACTTCCATGTGTCCCAGTGCTAAGAATGAGTAGAGCTGTGCCTCCTTTCCCCCCATACGCCTGCATGTCATACTACGTAATAAGGCACAGAGGACAACTTATCTTTGTCATCGCATTAGTCTTGTATTCTCATAAAGACCTACTCATAGCTGTGAAATATGTCTATAGACTACATTTGATTAAATGACAAACACGCTTTGAGGGCTTATTACTTGCGTGCTGCGTAACGTTATATAAAACCTAACCTAACCTAACCTGAACTAACCTAACCTGAACTAAATTAAACTAACCTAAACTAACCTAACCTAACCTAACCTAACCTAACCTGAACTAACCTAACCTGAACTAAATTAAACTAACCTAAACTAACCTAACCTAACCTAACCTAACCTAACCTGAACTAAATTAAACTAACCTAACCTAACCTAACTTAACCTAACCTAACCTAACTTAACCTAAACTAACCTAACCTAACCTAACCTAACCGAAACTAACCTAACCTAACCTAACCTGAACTAAATTAAACTAACCTAACCTAACCTAACCGAACCTAACCTAACCTAACCTGAACTAAATTAAACTAACCTAACCTAACCTAACCGAACCTAACCTAACCTAACCTGAACTAAATTAAACTATCCTAACCTAACCTAACCTGAACTAAATTAAACTAACCTAACCTAACCTAACCGAACCTAACCTAACCTAACCTGAACTAAATTAAACTATCCTAACCTAACCTAACCTGAACTAAATTAAACTAAACTAACCTAACCTAACCTAACTTAACCTAACCTAACCTAACTTAACCTAAACTAACCTAACCTAACCTAACCTGAACTAAATTAAACTAACCTAACCTAACCTAACTTAACCTAAACTAACCTAACCTAACCTAACCTGAACTAAATTAAACTAACCTAACCTAACCTAACTTAACCTAAACTAACCTAACCTAACCTAACCTGAACTAAATTAAACTAAACTAACCTAAGCTAAACTAAACTACAAAGCAGTTTTAGGACCTTCTCCGAAAGTGGCAATCTCTGTGGTCCGTTTCAAATTGACCTGGGAAGGGTTATCTCTCGTGTTCCGTGTCTCTGGCTCTGATTGGCCAGTGCTCTTGTTACCCTTGGGGTGTTGAGCTCCGCTGTCCCATTTGCTAAGGCCGCGAGGCGCATCGAAAAACCCAGGGCAGTCCAGTTTCTCGGAGAACCAATACAGAGGGTCGAAACAGCGCGGTGCCTCGTTGGGTGACCCTTGATACGCGGACTACTTTCTTGGTCGGCGCAAGTCAGCCAAGTGGAAAATAAGGCAGATCACATCTTAACAGGAGAAACTGACTGTCTGTCAAAAACGATGTGCCTTTGATGGATTACGCATTTCCGATGTGGAGGTCACGTCCGGAAGCTGCAAGTGTTACAATCCAAGTGTCTTGGCATTGTGACCAAATTACCTTGGTAACAGGCAAATACACGAGGATTTGAGGATTCCATACTCCGCCGACCACATAAGAGCGCCGACCGAGAGATCCCAGCAGCTTGGAAGACGCTTGTGCTGACTAAGGGCGGTATCGCACTAGGATGCCAACGAGAGGCCATGTCACAGCTGCCAGCATCTTGGTCAAACTTAATGCAGTAATTTAATAGTCATATAACGCATCTGGCATCCGTCTGGCAGCGCTTCCAACTCGGCATCGCTGCCAACCAAGATGCCAAGTTCAAATGCTACTGGCATCGCTGCCAAGACCAAATCAACATCACATGACAGTCTGGCCAGTCCATTGACGTCCGTGCGTGAATGTGCTTGTGTGTATTTCTGTTTCTTCGAAACGTGGATAATTTCGACACCGAAAGATTGATAATTGAAATTCAGTCCCGACCATCACTATGGGATTCATCTGCTATTGAATACGCAAACCGGGACTTGAAAAAAAGAAACTGGGTAGAACTTGTGGAAATATTTGGAGGAGATTTATTTACAGTAGAAAAGAAAGAATTAGCTAAGAAGTGTTTCTATGGCTTTATTTGTGGGGCCGCTTTCCAATATGGCAACTTGATTTATAAGTTTTTTTGTTTAGCAATCTATATATCTATATATCACAAATAATGTGAATTAAGAAGAAACCTGCTTTTATAATGTTTTATTAAATAAAGTTTGTTCATGTAATATTACATGTGATTTGCAAGAACTGAAATATTTCAAATTCAATAATGGTATGGACGTGCAAAGTGTGTGTATGGAGAATTTTTCTTACTTATTTCTTTGTTACAGAATTGAAATTCACTCCAGGTATGTAGTTTTGATAAAGGTAAATCTCATTTTCTCAAAAGTGATAAAAGTGGACATTTCTCTTTGCTAATAGCCCTTCATTTCGTGATCTCATAATGTTGATCCATCTGTTCGCTCGATTGGCGTCGAAAGCTGGCAGCTTGTCTGGCGTCTTTTTCTGGCAGCTGGACGCCATGGCATCGCTGTTGGTGTCGCTGCCATGGCATCCTAGTGCGATACCGCCCTAAGGACTGACTGAGGTCATCCACGGGCAACAACGGTCTCAGAACACGGCAGACCATGATCGAAACTTTCACCGTCGCGACATGAACCCGTACTGTCATGTACGAGTGTAAGGGCTCTTGTGTTTTTGGCTGACCGTCCTGTCTCTTCGCCCGCATGCTGTTAGCCCTGTCTCTGTACGTCATTAAATTTGTCTATGTCGTCTGGTTTGCGTGTTGTGTTCTTATGATTCTATCGATCTGTCCGTGGTTTGATGAAGATGGGAACAAGTTCTGTGTCAGTCAGGCTGATATGAGTTTCTGTTCTGTTCGGCACTCCAACCACAGCTAAGAAAACATAATTAGCTATGTTTCGGAATCAAACAATCGTAGAATGGGTGAAAGATATTTTTTCTTTTACGCCAGTGTTTCCCAACCAGAGTTCCGCGAGAAATCGTGGAATAAATAAATAACAATTTTGAAATTCCGCGAAAATTCTAGACGTCCCGGGAATATTTCTCGTGTCTGAGAAATATTAAAAGCAAATAAATAAATCGAAAATGTTACGAAGATTCGGCAGGCCATTCAAGAAGATCGACGTCGTACCATCAACGACTTGTGCGACATTGTTGGGATAGGCTATGGGACCTGTCAGCTGATTCTAAAGGAAGAACTCCACATGCGACGCATCATGACAACGCGCCAGGGCACACCGCCCTCAAAGTTCGGCAGTTTTTGGCCTCAAACACCATGGCCGTCATCCCGCACCCCCCTTATTCGCCGTGTGACTTCTTCCTCTTCCCAAAGATGAAAATTCAGCTAAAGGGAAGGAGATTTGAGACGATAGAAGAGATTCAGGCAGAATCGCAGATGGTGCTTGACAGGCTGACAAAGAAAGATTTCCAGGGATACTTCCAGACTTGGCAGCGGCGCTGGGATCGTTGTGTTCACTCCCAGGGGAACTACTTCGAGGGTGATGGATGAATTTAATACCTGAGATAAGTGTACGGGTTTTTATACGCGCAGTCTTGAAACTTTCCGATCTCACCTCGTAAATGATTACTTACTGTTTCAGATACTGCCAGAAATCTATTAAAATGTATTCCTAAGAAGACCTCATTTTAGACAGTGATTAGGGATGGCGTTACTATTGTTTTGATACCAGAACGTCATCGTCGTGGTAGATTAGACGGAGAGTCTGGTGACTTGAGCGCTTAAAAGCATCGACTGTGGTTTATTATGCAAGGAGACAATTCATTTCACGTTATATGCCTCTCTTGCGTCCGTTTCTAGGAAGACTGTTGCGTTAATGTGCCATGGAGCTGAAGTGAAACTAGATTCGCTCTACGTATTGGTCTAATTGCAGTGTCATTAAAAGTTTGCTGTTATCTACAGGTTTTTTTTTTTCAGAATCGTGAGTGACCTTTATTATACGACCGAAAGTTACGGAGGTTGAAGGCAATGAAATGAGCGCATGATAGTGAGGCCGTATGCATCAGGTTGTTCTGCATCTGAAACACCTGAAGAGATTTATATGACTCAAAATATTGAGTGACGTCACTAAAAGTTATAAGATGGATTTGATATCGGTGCAGCGTAACCCACATGAATCTCAAATCAATAATAACTCATATACGGAACCATAGTATTTAATATACGAGGTGTGATCGGAAAGTTTCAAGACTGTGTCAATAGAGGGCGAACCGGATGTAGTACGAGCTTCTGCCGCTAAGGGGTGCGGCCTACATTCATAGTGAATCAGTGTGCAAGCCGGCATCATCGAATTAGCATTTGTTTCTTAGTTACAAGCGTTTTGGTAGTGCATTGCACCGACCCTCCTGC
>NW_019060735.1:322339-333946 GCF_000696155.1 Zootermopsis nevadensis | reverse complement strand
GGAGGGCTTTGGTTAATTCGGTGATGAACCTTCGGGTTCTGTAGGCCATCTAGTTAGTTAGTTAGTTATAATTCTGAGTTTGAGGAGAGAGAATGAGGTTATGCTGTGGTCCACACGGGACTATCAGGTCCGGTTACTTTACGATCAGCCGTGCGCCTGCCGAGTGATGTTGAGACTACACGCACGATTCGTAAGTCGGAGAAGTTTCCGTCCGATCACGGCGCTAGCAGAAGTAGGGTTCACTCAGACTTCTGACGAGAGAGCTCAATAATTGACTGGGATTTTAAATTTTTCTCTTGACATTTGGAGCGTCATATGGTAAGGCAATGCTGAAGGCTGGGGGCCCTCGTTCCCGATGAGTTTGTGTTGCTGAGTTTATTTCCTAAGGTAGTGTTCGAAATATATTTATTTCTTGTAGTTTAGTGGTGGCACCAGAAAGAAAATTTGGGACCACTGCTGTAGTGTATCTAGAGCTTGTCACTTGTGACAGGCTGTAGAATTTCAATTTATTTAAATTACTCTGTGATTCTTTGTCCACCCGTCTCATATCAAAAAAACTAAAGATTGAAATATACAGAAGTGTAATTTTGCCAGCTGTGCTGTATGGGTGCGAAACTTGGTCTCTCGCTTTGAGCGAGGAACAGAGATTGAGAATCTTTGATAACAGAGTATTGAGGAAGATGTAAGACTTGAGGTTCTCACAGCGGTGAGTATGAAGATTTCTGTCTTCTGGGTTGATGCGCTGTGTAGTCTGGTCGATGTTAACCAACGTTTCATCGCCCTGATGACGGAGGCAGTATGACCTCTGAAACGTTAGTTAACATCGACCAGACTACACAGCGCAACAACCAAGAAGACAGAAGTCTTCATACTCATCGCCCTGATGACGGAGGCAGTATGACCTCTGAAACGTTAGTTAACATCGACCAGACTACACAGCGCAACAACCAAGAAGACAGAAGTCTTCATACTCATCGCCCTGATGACGGAGGCAGTATGACCTCTGAAACGTTAGTTAACATCGACCAGACTACACAGCGCAACAACCAAGAAGACAGAAGTCTTCATACTCATCGCCCTGATGACGGAGGCAGTATGACCTCTGAAACGTTAGTTAACATCGACCAGACTACACAGCGCAACAACCAAGAAGACAGAAGTCTTCATACTCATCGCCCTGATGACGGAGGCAGTATGACCTCTGAAACGTTAGTTAACATCGACCAGACTACACAGCGCAACAACCCAGAAGACGGAAATGTTTTATTGAGGAAGATATTTGTACCTAAAAGGGACGAAGACGGATCATGGAGATAATTCCATAATGATGAGCTTCACGTCCTGTACTCCTCACCTGATATGGTTAGGGTGATTAAATCAAGGATGATGAGGTGGGCGGGACATGCGGCACGCATGTGGAGTGGAGAGGTGTTTTCAGGGTACTGGTTCGGAGACCTGAAGGGAGGAGACCGCTGGGAAGACCTAGGCGTAGGTGGGAAGAAAACGTTAAGATGGCCCTCAGGGAGACAGGAATCGATGGAGCGAACTGGATGAAGCTGGCTCAGGACAGTCAGGTGGTGGGCTTTTGTTAACACGGTAACGAACCTTCGGGTTCCATAAAGAAAGTGGCTGTTCTTTGACAAGCCGAGTTTACAATGGACTTTTCAAAGAATTCACTGCACAATAGAGTGAGTCAGTGAGTGATTCTCTCTGTTGTGCCTAGTAGACGCGTTCTCCTCTGCACGTCCTAGGCGCTGCTGTGCATGGCGTGACGTCTGTCTGCAGCGACCTAAGGCAAGCATTACGTGACTGAACCACATTCAAAGGAGGAGGATATTAAGGAATATAGAGGAAATGAAGAAGGAGGAGAATGATTAAAAGAAGGTGGGGAACGTAGAAGCGATGTTTTACTCCCGTACGGTTTAGTTGTGTTAGTCCTTGTGGCTGAAACAGTTGTCCAGTGCTGTAGTGAATGTCAGTGTTGCCAACCGCATAGTTTAAATATATAATTTAGTACACTCGCTCTCTTTTCGTGCGTAATGACAGAAGTATTTGCACATAACGTTTTTATTTTTTTTTGTATTTTTTATTTAAAAATTTAATAATTACATTCATCAAAATAATATTTGCATCCGGTTTCTTTAAGACCGACTCTATTTAAATTAAAAGGAGCGCCTAATAGTGATCTGTAAATACGCCAAGTGTGTTACTGCATTTCGTATTCAGTAAGATCTGAGCGTCTCTGTTGAATTCAGTTTCCTCTCTTCTGTTAAGATGAACAGTAGTATTGTCACATGCCGAGGTGTATTATAGTTAGATGCGTTTTAAATTTATTGCATAAATTCATATAATTCTGTTAAAAATGCGGATTAAGTAATTTAGAACATTTATTTTTAGGGCAATGCCAGAATTGTAATTTTTGCATAAGCGAAAATATCTGTTTGGTATCGTTGTATTCTTTATTTGTTCTATTTGGATATGTTTTAATATTTGTATTGAATTAGCAACGTAACATCTAATTAGATAAAGGCAAACATTTGTTACAAAACAAAATGGACTCTTTCCAATTTCTTATACAAGATAGATGTTTTATCCAGGCTTAATATATTTTTCTAAATTCGAAAATGATAATTTTAGATTAGTTCTGCTTCAGGCGAAAAGAAAACTTATGCTGAATATTTGGGTTTCATCTGCTCATCTTGCTTTGTGTATACAATTTTCACTTTAGTTTTGAATTTACGTGAAAATATTATTTCTTTAATGTTTTATTCTTTAAAAATGAATATTTTAAGAAATGTGTTGCTAATGTATAAATAACTTGAACATGTAGTTTAAAATTCCTTAATAAATATTTTCGTGATTTTAGAATATTACTACTACTACAACAACAAATTTGAAACTTGCCTTCATATTTTACCACAATTTTACCATTGTATCTAACATCGCAACTGACTTCTGCGCCTTGCGTTTAAACCAAATTTGACTCAAGGTATATTTAAATTTATATTTTCTATTCAAATCTCTCTCTTGTGTTTATAGGGACATAGCATACTTTTCAATCATATAAATAAACAAGACGACATTTTTCTACGTGGATTAATCTCTACGTATAATTATAATAATAATAATGATAATGAATCTTATTATGCGATATACGTTTTAATTTCTAACAACGATTTAATTTAGCTATGCAGACTTTTAGAACAATTGATAATAAAAGTGTGCCCGGAATGTATACTGTATTAATGACGTTTCTGTGAAAGTCTGATTTAATAAAACGGCACTTTCATGTTCTTGTGGCGGATGTGCGGTGCATAGTTTTTTGTGTTTACATATTTAACACGAGAAAGTGTTGTATGAATCATTTATGCATTTATCGATCTGTTTCCTGTTTTACCTAATATGGTGCCGTTATCGGAATATATTCGGTTGATACTTTCGTATTTGTATTCATTTGCAAACGGATCCCTTGCCTCTTCAGGCAAATGCGCGGGAAAGTGCTTCAAAATAGGTCACAGTTACTCAACTATTTTACTGCTTATCGTCCCAGAAAAAAAATATTGAACACACTTGTAATTAATGTTGTAAATGGGAAGGGGAAAAAAAATATTGAACACACTTGTAATTTATGTTGTAAATGGGAAGGAACAATACTTATTTCAAACTTCATTCGGAATTTGAACCTAGGCTGAACATAACTTGGACCTGACTCGAGAATTTAAGCAGGAGACTGTTACCGAAAGTCGCTCATAATTCGTGTAAGGGAGGTCCCAGGTTCGACTCATAACCTGGAGTCTGGCTGTACGTGTTGAGGTATTTTGCGAGTTTTACTTAGTTCCTCCAGGTACACTGTTAGGTAGTTTTTCAAAATAGGCGACGGCAACGCTTTTCAACATTTTTTTCCCTTACACTGTTAGGTAGTTTTTCAAAATAGGCTACGGCAACGCTTTTCAACATTTTTTCCCCTTTTCTTCATTAACAACTGCAAAGACTTACTTTGATGCTGACGTAAAATTTTGTGGATAACGAATTGTCTTTTGTCTAACTTTGTAATGGAAACCAAGAAGTTCAGATTTTTTCTCAAATAAAACATAACATGTCACCGTCACGAGGATCAGTTGGTTAGTCTGACGTAGTCATAGTAACCTGATACTTTTGTTCCTACCTCAAAGAGAACAGGTCTCGTGACCATTATAAAAACTAATTAGTTTTCGATGTTTGTCTTCTGTATTGTAAACAGCTTGGACTTGTATACAGATACCCCCGAAGGTGGAGGTAGTATGTCCTTCCTAAACGGTGTTGCAGCCCAGGAGTCTAACATCGATATCTTCGCCGCAGAATCGAACTAAAATATCGTGTATCGTTTGGATATCCTGAAGAAGACAACGAGGATTAAGTGGGGAGACAGTATTGAGAGTCGCTAAAATTTAACAGAGGAATTAGAATGTTTCCTACTTGTGAACGTTCTCAGGCAGTGTCCACTCGTCCGTATATTAAACGTATGACGAAGAGAAGGTGAAGAATTCATTTGGGTTACGAGCAAAGAGAGGGAGTTGAGGCGGGTCTTATTACTGAAGCCGATAGGAATCTTGAATTTTGATATTACTTTTCGAGGGCAAAATTTGGTGGAATTTTGATGTTAACAGTGGAGGTACTATAGGGCGAAATTTGGTTGGTCAGACGTTGCCGTGGCAAGCAGAACATTAATTTTCTATCTCAAAGAAAAAAATCAGCGCTTTACCATTACATTAATCATTTGATTAATGCCATTAAACCAAGAGAATGCTCTTACGCGAACTGGTCATTGCAATTGTCCCATGTACATGAAAATTGGCGTTGATGATCAATTATTCGTAAAACCGGCCAGAGTTAGATTATAAGAATATTTTCCCGGTCGTTCATGAGTTCTTTGACCGTACAAATAACTACTACTGAAACTGTAAATTTAATTAGTAATTACAAGATTCATACAGTTCAATGGCGTCGTCAAAATCTGAAATATATAACATAGATTAAAATGTCTTAAATACATTGTTTATCATTAAGTGTAGTCACCATTTTTCTCACAGTTTCTTTGAAGCGAGTCCTCGTGTGTAGGTCTGCTTGTTAAACGGAATTATGTTTAAGTATTTCTCCCATGCGGAGAACGTTTTAATGGAAAACATTTTTTATTTTCTCTCAAATGTTTATTTGCTGGCTCGTGGATAAGTGCTACGTTGGTGCTGATTCTGCGCGATAGACGACGACACGTCTCCCGTGATGGACGGTGGCTCCACACCGCTGATGGCGTCGCTAGAAGCGCAAGGTAGCTCTTCAAATGTTTACGTCGTAACTGCTTGTAAATTTAGCTCCCATTTCAGAATTGACAGTTGAAATATGTTGTGGTCGGAACGGATTTTGATATTTTCCTTGGAAAACATTAATTCACATTGGGGAGGTTACTTCCAGTCCGCGTGTTTCATATCCAGAAGTACCTGGCCATCTATCTAGACCAGAATTGGTTTGTATCCTAACAATTTATCATATAGAAAATGACATGTTTTTATAAAATACATACTTAACTAAGATATAAAGCCCTTGGTTTTTTTGGTATGTGTCAGCTGATATGTTTATGGGAAATACTGTATTGTCCACGCCATGTGGCTTGGTGTTTTGCGCAACCGAGGCTAGGAGACGCTCTGCGCATGCTCTGTGCTGCAGTGGAAAAAAATATCCCCATTGCACGCACAATGTGAACAGTGTTCAGGAATAACAGTGGAGCCAACTCCGCTGGACATAAAGTTTTTTGATCGTTGAATGTTGGCTTTACCGTTACGTTGCATAAACCGAGCCGTAACGAGCCTATAAAAAAAGCCAGAACTATGGAGAACAGACGCCAAGCAAACTGGTTCTGGCAGTACAGTCATTAGAATTATCATTTTGTGATACGTATTTTCTAACGGAAACTGTGGTTAATAGTTTTACGATATGTTGATTAAGATTCTTCTTGTACTTAGTAACATGATGTGTCATTTGTTTTTGCGTGTGTAAGACTGTTGGGAAAACATGCATTTTTTCTTTAAATTTTAAGTGTCTTGCTGAATAAAGTTTTTATGTCAGGAATTTGATCGACGCCATTTTGAATCAATTATGCATGCCAGTTTATGATTTATTGAGGGACGATGTGATAACACTGAAGTCGGGTGAAAATATAGAGAATTCATTTTATTTAGGAATTTGAGAAAGAATTTAACATTTAGAATATTGTATTTGTAAAATAAAATGCCATTTGCCGGAAGTGAAGAAATCATTTTAATGTAGATCATAAACCAGGGTTTTATCGCTTTCTACAGACAATATAACAAACTTGGTTGACCGGAAAATCGGAGGAAGTTAACGTAAGCAGTTAGCAGGATCTGGGAAAGCGAATTTAGGGGCAGAGGGGATGGTTGAAAAGCACGTAGTCATTATTCACTTGAAAGTCAACCACACGGATCAGATGCATTAAAAATAGGGATACTATGGGACGCTGCACGTCCTGCTGATTACAGGAAAACGCTGAAATGGTTATTCCAGATTTATGTACGGGAGCCGAATGTGAGCAGTTTATTCAAAATTAGCCGAATTCGGAGAAATGATATCTCAGAAATTGACTGAGACTACCTCGGAAAAGTTACAGTTTATATAATATTACAAAGTTTTCCCATGAATCTTTAATCTCAGCTTATAAATTATACTGAGCATTAGTAAACAACCTTCAGTTTTCTAGAATTCATAAGGTAATGCTCGCAGTCTGCTTCTAGTTTACGATTACGCGTGATAAACTTTCGTCTCCTTATCCTAGGCTACTATGCTGTCACGACTAATGAATTAAATCACAGTTATCTGTTTCACTGTAGGAAATACTACAAAACGCTTGAATTATAGGTAAATTGTTTTCTAATCAACCTGTATTTCATTCGTAGCATTTATTTTGTTTGTCCTTCGGCAAATCAGTGTAATTGTTTCTTGTCTCGTCTCCTTTCCTTCTTTTCAGCGTTTCCTCCACGTTCACTCCGTTACAGACATTTGCTTAAACTTTACAAAAAGTGTCATGAGAACAGAGCATCTTAATGTGGAAAATTCCACCAGTCAAATACTCTTTATTAAATAAGCTAGTCTTTATTTTGTGTTTGTCTTAATTTGTTTCTGACATATTCTGCGAGTTGCTTTCGGTTGTCCTCAGTTCGTGTAGGCATACAGGTATGCCATAGGGTGTGTGTGGGTTTTGTGTTCGTATGGGCATATCCTTAGTGTGTTATTTTGTATTTGACCTAAGTTTGTTCAGGTATATCCTACATCCCCGGAGTTAATTTGTAGTTCTGACTTGTATGAGGAATATTTTATAATCTGTTAGTTTATTTGTGGTAGTTCATAGTTCGTGTAGACATATCTCATTTCCTGTGAGTTATTTTTCTGTTATTCTCAGTTCGTGTTGGTATGTAACGAACCAAAACTTCGTCCGACGTAACTCACAACTCATTTACCTTTCCACGCTAAATAATCCACGCAAGTTGAAACCGAATCTCGAAGTAAATTCAGGAACACATTTACTCAGAGAAGGCTACATAAAAGTCACGAAATTACTTCTTATGCAACTACTCTAATTTGATCTCACTTTGTTTTCAGTCTTTGTTCACCCCTGATACTTAAAGCTCTTGTCAACGATTACAATAACATGTAAAATAACTGTAACAAAATTAATCCAAATTTTAGTTGAAAAATTTTAATTTCTTAGACCATGTCTAACATTGGCTTTCTACTTTTAAATGATCATATTATATTCGTCAGAGGAATAATAATTTGAATATTGTATGCAAGTAATTTCGTAACACTTTTCACTGTGTTGGAAAAGTATGTCATGTTCACGCAGATACATAGACCTACGCTAGGGATTGCTGTTTGCAGACATGAGATCCGGCTGGAAAATACCAAGTTGATATAAAAGTATCAAACAGCATGTTTTATTTGGCTTAGGGGACATAGGTTTTTTGCCACTGAATTAATAAGTACTAATATTACACAAGTCGGTAAGGGAATTATTTCATTTCGCTAGGATTGTCTGTTCTTGATTTGCCTGTCCTAAACTTGTGTGTGTGCTCCATGAAAAATTGTCAGTGGAACCACGGTTCCGGAGAATTTGACGTAAATACGTCTTTACGGAAAGGAAGTTTATATATTGGCTTTATTCTAAATATTTCCTTTATACATGCTTTACAGTTGAGGTAAGTTTGATTAAGACTTTGCTTATTCAACTTCAATTAGTTACGCTTAAGATTGGTCTGTGGTAGCTGAATGTAATGTAATGTAAAGTAATGTAATTTAATGAAATGTAATGTAAGGTAATGTAAGGTAAGGTAAGGTAAGATGGTTACCTAGGAAACGTCATCTGTTTATCAATAAACAGATGATATTTCCTAGGTAACCATCTTACACTTTTTCGTTTCCCTTTTTCGTTACACTTTTCTTCCTCATAGACGTATTTACGTCAAAAATTTCACTTCCAGTTCAAATTATAACCTCAGTCCCTCCTGAATCACATCCGCCAGTCGAGACCTCTACTTTAACTCCGGGAGGTTTCTTATGTACCTAAACATGCATCGTATCGAAAACCTATTTAATCCAAAGCTGTTAACCACAACAAGATTACCGCATTGTATAACCGGGGATGTTTTAAGGCTGTGAACATCAGACCTAATGGGATGAAGACGTGCGCGAGTTCCCACTCGCATTCTTTACTTAATCTGTTTCCTTCTTTCTGAAACATGTGGATACATATTAGTACCCTTTAGAGACCGCACGACTGAAGAAAATCACGCATTGGGGACGATTATCGTTTATACACTTATGCTAATTATTCTTCATCGAATATTCCCACGATGGTTATGAGTAGAAAAATAAAATGTTGACGATGTTTCGAAGTAATTGCTGCCTTCATCAGAATCGAAGTTATGGGAATACAACGACGCTGTTTTTCAAATCCTTAACACGATTACTTGTGATCGTTCAGGTGATGAAACGCAACGGGATTGTGCGATTATTCTGATTCGCGACCGAGTCAAACCATAACTAATACCGCTGCTATCTTATATTTTCAGTCGTCATACAAGGTTTCTTTCAAGTTCAGTAATAATTAAAAATATTTTAAATTATTTACGTTACAGGCCAATGTTAAACCACTATCACTTCAAAATATACCCTCACTCCAATGAATTTGGATGTAAACATCATCAGAAGTTACACAACAACAGTAATTAAGTTTTAGTTTATAAGATTATAATTTTTAACTTTTAACTTTACACCTGAAGATGGTTCAATGTAACCGAAACATGTAGTAAAAAGATGTACCAAATATGTAAATGATATTTTAATATCTTATGTATAAATTTTATTTATATACAATTGTGATTAGACGGAAAAAAACACGAATAATTAAATTATAATATATATTTAATTAATCAGTAATACCCAACATATATTGTTTGCCGAACTTCAAGGCGAGGTGTGCCTTTGGTGATGTAGGCTAAAATCGTACGGCTCTCTAAAATGGATTTGAGAGAAATAATCTGTCGACGTTTATGGTTACAGTAAATAACTTTCGGGATTTTATCACGGAATTTTGAAGGAACTCCCCAGCCGTGGAGTTGGTTTATAGAACCGAATGTAGCACAGACTTTTAGCGCTTTGTCCTTCGTATGAGACGACAAATTATTCTACCGTAAGTATGCCTTATAGATGTTAATGAAGTCCTTGACGTTGAAATATTTTCGCCACGAGACAATTAATGATGGATGGACAACGGGTAGATGACGGATGGGAGAGGAGATTCCACACGTACGACCTCTTGCAGTCCTTGGAGTCCATAAGTTACGGTACATGATGACACTTAAACCAACTATTCAGTCACTTTTTATCACAAAATTGAAAGTATTCGGAGAGCAGCAAAACCTTGAAGTATTTCTAAGATTTAATCACTAAACTAATGGTAGACGCAATGACGGATTCTGAAGGCTCTTTCCCCCATTAACGAACGATTTTGTGACACAAAGTGTAAGGAACAAGTGACTATACGGAATCACAAATTACTGACGTGGAAAATCCGTGGAGTCTTTTATATACCCAGAACCAATAGCCCGTAGGTAAAGGGAGATAAATTGCAGGTCTCCGCTGACTAAATGACGTATGATTTCTAGATGCAGTTATACGATGTGCCACGAAGAATAATGAGGCTTCTGAGCGCCACAGGGGGCTCACAATGTTGGTACTTTAGACTTCATATTTAAATGCCGTCGTCCTTGCTTTCAGACTGTTGTTTTATTTGTATAACAATACAGAGGCTCAGGATACCACCGAGCTTATGTGTGGATATGTGAATCTGTCTGTATGTGCTCCCTAATGCAGCATTATTTTATTGGCCAAAAAAAAAACAAGCGAAAATTGTATTTAAAGTACGATTTTCTTAAATTAATTAAGCAAATTTAAATAACAACATCGCTTAAATTTATTTTATTCGAGTTGTCCGTTTAATTTTAACGGGGGACATGTTCCTAGTAACTTCTATAATTCCCATATTTTTTTAAATTCTCAGAAGAGTTTTAGTCATTTGACTATCAAGTTATTGACGTCGTGTATCAGGCAACGACTATAATCGTGGTTTCAATAGTGTAAGTTTAAATTACTCGGTGAATATAATCAGAGAATATAGATTGGGTTATAATAGAATTAGTGTTTCCTTGTCAGGCAAGTTTTGTGACAAAGTTGTTTTTTGTTTAATTTTGTTTTATTGTTTGCCATAACACAAACGCTCACTCTTGCTTTATCCGCACAAGGGCTAGGCATATGTGATGATTAATTCATATATAGTCATTTAATATTTACGATGAAGTTGGATCGACAAACTGTGGTTAGAGGGACGTTTTTTATTTTGGTAAGAAATTATGTCTTTGTGACAAATCGAGCCACTGCCTTCCGGGTGATGATGCCGTGTGATATTGATATAAATTAAGTTGAGGAGGATGAACAGTCTCGCTCAATAACAAGTGGGTTTTATTTATTTAGTGTTCTGTCTGACGACAGGTCCATATGAACAGGATCCTTCCATCCTTTTCTCGGACTGGGACCTGTTCATATACGTTCTTGGCAGATGATACAGAAGTGGTTTGCCATTGCCTTCTTATGTGTGTGAATGGAGTAATTTTTGGGATGCCACGGAGAAACCGGGGAAGCCCGTGGCCAACTGAATTCAGTCAAAATCCTCATAAAGCATTTATGAAAGATTCATTTTAATATTGTTTTTCCACATACCTCTAGGTATTGTAAGTGGTCTCTTCAATGCTGGTTTTCGTTCGTCATTTGATCACGCTAATATTATTTGGCGGACACTACAAATTGTGAAGGTTCTCAATATGCAGTTATTTCCGTAGATAAGTTTATTATCTTTCTTAAGTTCCATTATTTTTCTCTTTAATTTGTTTCATAAATGTTCCTAAGCTTACGAAGCCCGCAACCAAGTTTACGCGAGCGCACTATCCATCTTTGAGATTTGGTTTCATATTTTTCTTACAGCTGCGTCACACTTTATTTCATCAG
>NW_019060735.1:244927-260062 GCF_000696155.1 Zootermopsis nevadensis | reverse complement strand
CTCCGTGATGCCTAGACCACGGCCTTGCCCAACACAAGTTATAAATTTGAGCACCACCGGGAATTGAACCCGGGACCCCAGTATTACAAGGCTAGTGTTCTGACCGCTAGACCACCGTGGATGGATATATATATATATAAAAAATATGAACATCAGAAATTCAGGGTTACATTTTGATGGTGTTAATTTGTCTCCCACGGTCATACTCGCATGTTGTTGGGATATTGAGAGGTACAAAGGTGGAATAACCCCTGATCGAAATTGTATGGATTCCCGCGTACGTTGTTAGGAGGGACAGACTCTCACGTGCCGATATTATGATGTTATGAGCCTGAAAATTTATTACATAAAGTAAAATTTGCAGTTTCTGCTACACGCTTATAAGTTTTTTGACACTCGCGTCTGTTCATAAAAATAAGAAGAGTTGGTTGAATGATTAAATAAATGTCGAGGTTGGCAATGCATTTTAATTAACCATCCTAAAGGTATCCCTGCTGCGGTAAATTTTTGTGACTAGCGGACAGCCCGGATCTGTGGGTATTATTCCAGAGGGAACAGGAAGCAGTTGAAGACACGGGATTTGTTCGTATACTCTCAATTGAAAATGGCTGCTGCTACTGTTGTCAGGGTGTTTCAAGCGTAATGCTAAGAAGGACTGCAGCGTGCCACAGTAAAACGTGGATTTGTAGGGAGGGGCAGATAACGAGTCTCTGAAACATGGAAGTGAATGAGAATGTTTGCATGTGAACGTTCAACCCCGGTTTCCATTATGCAGAGCAAGGATGGATGTGGCTGTAGTACAAAATATTTAAATGTAGACGCAATTTGTATATTACGGACAGGCGCAAGGACATTGATATTCTTGAATGTCGTGTCCTGAATGTTTAACCCTTTCCGTGTTATGCAAAGTATATGTTGGTAGTCCTATCAGACCCCATATTTATTAGGCGTGAAGGAGAATATTACAACTGCCACTGCATATCATAACTAACTAGATGGACTACACTCTGGCTTCCGAAATAGTGGGCCCAACCAACCAGATGGCTTACCGAACCCGAAGGTTCATCACCGAAGTAACCAAAGCACTCCACCGGACCCTGTCCTGGGCCAACAAAATCCAGTCTCCTTCGACTCCTATCTTCCATAGATCCCGCCTGACATTATCCTCCCATCTACGTCTAGGTCTCCCCAGCGGTCTCTTCCCCTCAGGCTTCCCACCCGATACCTGGTACACACCTCTTGTCCCATCCATGCGCGCTACATGCATCGCCCATCTCATAAGCTCATCATTATGCAGTTTTCACCATGCCCCAGCGTCTTCTCTCCTAGGCCCAAATATCCTCCTCAAACACCTGCAATGTGTGTTCCTCCGTCTGAGTGAGAGACCATGTTTCGCACCCATACAAAACAACAGGAAAAATTATTGTTTTGTATACTTTAATTTCCAGTTTCTTAGAAATCAGACGGGAAGACAAAATATTTTGAACTGAGAAGTAGCAAGCATTTCCGGAATTTACGACGTTTTGCGTAATTAACAAATCTAATCACCGTTTGTGACTGACTTCACAGAAAAGCAGCAACAGGTTTCTTAGATATTTTTATTGCAGTGGAGACAAACTGTTTGAACGGGGAATACTTTCTTTCCAGAATTATATGATAGTTCGTCGAAGTTTGTTTATAATCTTTCCTTTGTGTCTTTATTATTGGACTGTTATTCTTTTTGTGAACCGAAGTGGGGAGGTCGTCTTGAAAGTTCCTTAGAATTTCTCGCTTTGTAACATCATTTTCTCGCTCATCGCCTCTGTCAGAGTGGACATTTCGATAAAGTCCTTGTTTTTGAGAAAACAAAGTCTCATTGTGTTTGATACATTTTTGCCCCAAGTCAGGCGCGTCGAATTCAGTGCCCCTTTTCACTTTGGTTTTTCATTTTCCTCTCGAACGATTTGTTTCTCTGACTTTTCTGAAAAAAAAGGACATTCTTCGCTGCTTGTCTTCACAGTCTTTGCGTGTGCAGGTGGACCGTTTAACTCATTTTCGTGTGTATTACCGTAATGTGCCACGGTGGTCTAGCGGTTAGAAGGCTGGCCTTGTAATCCTGGGGTCTCGGGTTCGATTCTCGGCGGTGCCCGAATTTATAACTTGTGTTGGGCAAGGCCGTGGTCTAGGCAACACGGAGTTTTCCTCCGTGGCATCCCAACAATTACTCCATTCACACACAGAAGAAGGCAATGGCAAACCACTTCTGGATCATCTGCCAAGAACGTATATGAACAGGTCCCAGTCCGAGAAAAGGATGGAAGGATCCTGTTCATATGGACCTGTCGGCAGACAGAACACTACAAATAAAAAAAAAATACCGTAATGCTTCGATTTCAGTTTGATATGGCCCTTGGCTTCTGTCTAATCGTAGGCGAAACAGAGTCCCTTTGCCACTGGATATCGGAACCAAAAATCACTTACTTACGTCATTAAGTCTGGCGATTTCTACGCGCCAGCTTTCATTTGGAACCCGTGGGCTCTGGATCTCTCACTCTGATCGTTTTCTGATTCGCCCTGCCCTCTTCAGTGATGTTCGGTCTAAATGACTTCTGTCGCAAAGTCGTCCATCTGTGTCCGTCTGTCCGTCGTGATCCCGTTATCATCCATTCTTGTGTAATATCGACGCATTGCTGCAGTTTTTTTTGCTCTGACTTGGCTTATAACTCCAGTGTCGTAATCCTTGCGGCTTTAATATTTTTCGCTAATCTTGTGGATTATGGGCCACAACTTAAAATACTATATTCTTCCTTATTACAGAGTCTGTATCCGAAACATTGAAGTTTTATTCTGTGTGACCCAGATTATCGCCGGAGAAAAGTCCTTAGTAGGTGGCAGATTGTGACCTATTCCTGTGAACCACGTGTGTCGCTGTCTGAATCCTTAGGTCAGACTCCTGTTTAATAAAGTTAACAATAATACGGCGAGCATGTGACTTCTTTTGTTATGTCAGGGGTAATGAAATACTGGACGTGACACGATTGGACTAAAATATTGTGATTTTTACATTAAAGGTTGCTATGGGAAATAGTATCTCTGCTGTACCAGATTCCACACTCTCATTGTTACAGATATCAGCGTTCGAAGTCTCTCATCATCTGAGTTTAGTACAAGAGTGGTTTGAGTCCATTACTCTCAGGCGTGCGTAGTTATACGAGAGCAGAGGTGTGGGGTATGATTAAAGTACGTTATTTGAAATGTAGCATCCACTCATCGTGACTGATTACTGACCCTTAGGTTATTTAAGAGGACGATATCTGTCTGTAGGCCTATGTTTTAACAAATGGCACTTTATCAAGTCCACATTCATGATGTCTAAATTTTAAAACTGCCCGACTGTGTCTGACAGATTTCCTAATACTACATTCGGCTCTTCAGTGAACCAGAGGGTTAAATTATACAAGAAGTGCGGAACCGTCATGTCATGAACATAAACAGGTGGGGTGGTGGTAAAATTATTCAGGTTATGGGTGTTTTTGATAAGTGGTTATGAACTTTCGGGGTCTGCTACCGCAGAGTTGTTTGTCAGATCCGGCACTCACGTGATATCTGATGTTGACTACCTTAAAATACGTACCCAGTGAGATATGTTATAAATTATTTTTATGGTCGTAACAAAATATACGAGTGGAAATAAATTGTCTCTGTAAGTTTGAGCTTACACATGCCAGCATTTCTGTTGCGTGTTTAATTCACGAGGTGACGTCAATTTGTTTGTCGTGGCAAACATTTTGTACCGGGCAAACTAATGCTATCTGACACGCGTGGTGTGTAAACTTGCGTGTGACTCAGGTTAAAACAGGCAAATGCCCTGTGATTGCGTGTGAGATTTTAGGTTCTCATGGCTGTCAACCGCTACGGTGGTCTAGCGGTTAGAACGCTGGCCTTGTAATCCTGGGGTCTCGGGTTCGATTCCCGGCGGTGCCCGAATTTATAACTTGTGTTGGGCAAGGCCGTGGTCTAGGCAACACGGAGTTTTCCTCCGTGGCATCCCAACAATTACTCCATTCACACACAGAAGAAGGCAATGGCAAACCACTTCTGGATCATCTGCCAAGAACGTATATGAACAGGTCCCAGTCCGAGAAAAGGATGGAAGGATCCTGTTCATATGGACCTGTCGTCAGACAGAACACTAAATAAATAATAACATGGCTGTCAATATGTCGATGTTCTGGTTTTTCAGTGATTTGTTGAAAATCGTATGAACAAGGTAGATATGAAACTTGGTTGTGTGTTCTTCGCCGCTCAGTTTACAATGTCGCAGCATCGCCACATGTGTCAGTACACTAAACAGGAGGACGATGCCCACACAGAAACTGTGGTAAGAACTTTCACGTAAGTGAGCGACGTACCAAAGCGATCTTGAAGTCAGGGTTGTCGAAACTTGTTAAACGCATGTAAAGTTAAGATAAGACAAAAATACCTTGGCTTGAATCTGCGACGTTGGATAAATACGAAGCACCCAGTACAAGTCTTTTTAACTTATTCGGCGATGTACCTCCAACTACGTGTAGCGAATTTTTTTGATTTCGAAAGTGCTCTAGGTATGTTTTAATGAGATATGTTAGGACTTTTCCGGAATGTCCGAGTTAATCACGAGGAACTTCAATCAAGATAGTCTCTTACTCAAAATGTTTGTCCTGTAAATCCTAGGAACCTGTCAGTGTCTCGATAAAACCACTGAAACCAAGTTTCTCGCCGTACTCGCTCGAATGTGAACCCGGCCCTCCAATTGATATAATGAAGACGTACTCCAAGAAGAGAGCTCTGGGAGGATTAACCTCACTTCTTCATCCACTGCTCCACGTCCTATAGCGAAATTAATCTAAAGACATCCCTTGTGTACCCAGGGACTTGCTTGTAATTCTTGTAAGTCTCTATATTACATTTTCCATTGATATGCAACTAGCACTTTGCGGGCCACACGTGGCTCGTTTCCGTATTAAATTCATTCTTGAGTAATTTAGAACGTTTTAAAATATGCAATGCTTTTCGTGACCTGTGATTTTAAGTCTAACCCCTCGTCAGGACTCGAACCCTGAGCAACCTTTCGGGATTACGATCTCTTTCTATAATTTCCTCTTGAAAGCAAACGGAACTTTGGTCTTGGTGCCGTTTTTAGATAGTGCTTAGATTCTGAGCTACGTTAATTTCCATTACCGGGAATCGAACTCTTGACTCTTCATCCGGAGTTTTGACTATTCCGTACTCTCTTCTTTTTTCAAGGAATAACCATGCCAAGTTTGGTTTAAATAAGTTCTGCCCTTCTCGAGAAATCAATCTTACATGAAGCGTTGGAAATGTCCACCGCCTTATATATTGCCACTCAACACCGAAGTTCGACCGGAACGCCCTCTGTATCACGGAAACGGTTCACCTGACGAGACGTTGTCGATTTCTTTGGCAGAGGAGAATCGGGAAATGCATCCCTAAGCTCATTCCAGCAAGACAAACAAACAGTGGGAGTTATCATTTTTACTTCGACTGTTGAAAGACGACCGATGGACCGGCGTGGCCAGGTTACAACATGCGTGGGTCCTTGTACACTCACATCGAATTGAACTGTTTTACTTCGACTGTTGAAAGACAAGTGATGGACTGGCGCGAGCATGTTACAACATGACGTGACGTGCGTGGGTCCTTGTACACTCATATCAAATTGCGAATATCAACAAATATTTAATATGGGTTGAGTGAGTTCTTGGTCACCCGTGTATAAATAAGACTTGCGACCGGTTGAGAGGTCTCTGTGTTCATTGCCACGCCCCCAGGTATCTGGAGCAGCGGTGAAATGATATTGGCAAGAAGAAATCGAAGGGACTAGGCAAAAAAAGCCTTTGTCGACCACAAATCCACGCGAACTGATCCGGGAGCGTATGTTATCAAACATCTAAAGTCACGGAATAATTTTAGCTGGGGAATCCGTGTCGTTCTGCATTGTGGTCTCTGCAGAGGCTTGTCACGTGATTAGCCATAGTTTATATATGAGACAATTAACTGACTTCGTTGCCCTATCACCCTGAAATATGTGCAGAGTTTTCGAAGTTGATATTCCGTCACTGGTAAAAGAACATTTTGCTCAGTGCTCTCACTAAAGCCATTGACTTTAAACGCGTAAGATGTACGTTCTACTGACATAAATTGTTATTGTGTCAGATACAAGCTGTTAAAAGTAGTGGAGTTAAAATAATTTGTGTACGTTTTCCAGGTGAAAAATTGTGAGAGACACAAGCTGTTGCAGGAGCAAAATAATATACAACTCTAAAGTAGTGTGTTCAAATTTAAATAAAATTCATATTTCGGCATATGCGATGGTAATTTGTCATTTTTTGAATAAGTATTATTAAAGACAACGAAAATGCAAAAATATTGACAGTAGGGGTTTCTTGGCCCTTGGGTCCAACACGAAAACTACTCTGGCCCGAGCGTGGAAAGAAGTTGGACCACCCTGCTTTAGACTTTAATTCGAGAAGTGCGTGCTTTGAATATCGACAGGTTTCTGACTCTACAGGCGTTGGAATACGCATGGCGTCTTAATTCTGATGATTATTCTTACAATAGAAAGATTTTGGATAAGTGAGGTTAGAATTAATTAGAAGACAGTCATCTTCAGACCTAATGCCGGGAAAAAAACCCTCAAATCTCACAAGAATTAATTAATCACGCCTCACACAAAGACATTCTTTGTGAACCGATCGATTTCTCGGACTGCCTTAATGCCATACCCTCGTTCTGCTGCCACATTATACAGAATGATCTGCCTTCTATTACTCAGGATAACAGCTTTGACATCGACAGCAAAGATGAAAATTTTATTTATATACAATTGTGATTAGACGGAAAAAAAACACGAATAATCAAATTTAACTATTACAATTTATATTTCTGCATACGCGATTGTAATTTGTCATTTCTGAATAAGTATTATTAAAGATAACGAAAATGCAAAAATAAGACAGTAGAGGTTTCTTGGTCCTTGGGTCCAACAGGGAAACTATTCTGGCCCGAACGAGGAAAAAAGTTGGATCTCCCGGTTCTAGCTGCATAATACCAACTGGGTTCTCCTGACAAAAATAGTTTGTTTCAAAAATATTAAAATTGTCCTTTTATAATCCTTCGCGTCTAAAAGTCTTGTAATTACGATGGACACAATTTTATTTTATATCAAAACGTTAGTTCATTACTTTGACGAGAAGCAGCGTCATAGGGCCCATTGTGCACGTGACTTTTCCTCGGGTTGCATACTGAGCAAGGCGCTGTACGCTAGAATAATTTTCACATAGAAACTCATTTAGCTACGTTCCTCTGTCTTTACTTTCGCCATTTTTTGCATTAATAAAACAAAGTTATGGTAAGCACGGAGATTATAAAGAAGCCGTTATTCTAGCAATTTATTAAACTAGATTTTTATAAGCTTTGCATCTAGTGTGGAAACTTCTAGCAAAAAGTTTTTCTTACTTCATGTCCTCAATTAAAGTTGTTTGCACGTTCCTGTGCGTCTGTGGTTTAATTCATTCTGCAGTAACGCAGTATATTCAGATTACAGGACAGTTTGAGAAGCTTATTCAGGCCAATATTGTTATAGAAGAATTTCTCCACGATATTGGCCAAACATTAAAGTTTTTGTTCGTACTTTTTCGGTGTATGGACCGTTTTTCTTAGCTGAGAGGATGGTTACTGGATTCTCGTGTGTCCTCGTGCTGGTCCTACACCTTGTACCCAGCTGTAGCAAGACACTGAGGTAGCAGACATCTCGTTGCAACAGAATTGCGCTGTGTCTCATCTTCTCTTCATGCCACATTATCCAACAAGTGGGAGGCGGATGTCGACCTGTTGGGTGGCCACCATGGTCACCGGCCTCACACCAACAGAGATTTAAGTTTGGGGCTTCGTCGAGGACAGTGTTTTCGTTTATCCTCTGCCACAGTCCTTGAGGTAACTGCAAGACCTCCTTATTGGTGTCTGAGTGGGGCCGAGGCTGCGTTCAGATGTGACGTTTGTTGATTCTCTCGTGGAAGACGTATCTAGCACCTGTGAAGAAACATTTGAATGTTGGGCCACTGTTGTGAACCAGATCCTTTTGAAATATGTTACATGAATGTAAATGTATGTGCATTTTACACTATACATTAATTTGTGGTCTTTCCGTATAGCAGTTGTTGATGTTAATAAATAGGTTTACATTTTGTTAATTTTCTTATTTAACTTTAAAAAATCTGATGTTTATATCCGTCTGTCTCTTGGTCAATTGTCATGAGGAACAATTGATGTAGGCTTTAAAACGATCAATAATCGACCATTTTTTATAAACTTTGAAATATTTGAAGCCAAGCTCTTTCATACTTTTTAACGTCCCTACAAGTGTTTAGAAACAGTGTTTTCGGGAATGATGACGTAGGTTACATGTTTGCGAGATTACACGACGAATACTTTGTAGTTGCTTATCTCGCCTATTACTGTTAGTATAGTGACATGTATAGGACTACTATGGACCGGACATGCAGCAAGAAGTGTAGATTTCATTACATGAATTCTTAGAATCAGTGAACAACTTTATACGTGTTTATTTGTTGTTTTACTGTGTTTGTTTATATGTGGACTAAAACACTGTACGTATTAGGACGCTATGTCGGTCGGTCTTTATTTGCAGAAACGTTCAATAATTTTCCAGTCGATGAAGATTATTTCCTCTTATGTCTCATAACGTAGAACGTACGTACGTGCCATGAGTACGTGAAAATCATTTCCTCTGGACTCAGCCAGAGGACTAGTCACACCGTTGCACACTGTCTTCTCCAAATATAGGATGGCTTTCAGGAAAGCAATTATTTCGCATTTAATCCGTAACTCAAAACATGTAAGAGAACTGACCTGTGTGTATACTTATTGCACCACACCTGTTTTCCAGTGAGAAAACTGTTTTTAGTTTCATCCGGCGACTTTTCACGCCTGTAGATGTAGGCAGCCATCCAAACAGTCGGATATTGGTCGGCCATCAGATTGTGTCTGTGGATTAGTTTGTAATCAAATATTATTTGGATCATTGTATCCAGGTAGTTGAGATGGGCGCGGTATATAGAACGCGTTGGTGAGTATATAAATACGTACAAAAAGTTCATCAGAAAGCTTGATGGCAGACCTGCTTGTAGATAGGATAATATTAAATTGGATGTTAAAGATGTGGTATGTGAGGATGTGGACTGTATTTATCTGTCTGAAGAGTGTCCAATAGAGGGCGGTGTGAACAGAGTAATTAACGTTTGGGTACAAAGGAAGTCAAGAAATTTCCCGACTAGTTCTTGAATCTCGCTCCGTGATGTTAGGATACTTGAACGTTAATACGTGCTTCGTCGTATTAGCCTGCTCTGTGTCGCATTGGCTCCTGTTTCTACGTCAGATAAAACGTACAGTGCGCCGCTGCATTGGATGGGCCATCAATGACAGCCCGTTCTACAACCTTTGCACGTCTTTGATTTATAAAGGAGCCAACAGAAAATAAATAAATTTCCCCCACTGAATTTTCTTGTGATTGCTTTCCGTCCTATATATATATAAAAGATAAAAACACAAACGGCCCTGGCTTGTATTTTCTCTACCCGTGTTGCATCAGTAAGTATTTCGAACGCTTTTGATAGGGCGACGAAAAACACGTGACTTGTAACAGCGTCCTCATGGTCTTCAACCTTTCTGACGCTGGTGTTGCGGGTTTGAAACCTACCGGGTATGTACATGTACATTGGGTGGTTATAAATTGGCTCGTTCTGAGGGGGAGAAGAATAAGAAGAAGAAAGATAAAACCTTTGAAATTGTATGGTTATGGTGCGTGGAAAGAGAGAGCCCCAAACAAATGGTCAAAATTAGATGAAATTATGGAGACTGAAGAAAAGAATCAGCTGCTAGGGAAAGTTGAAGGCATGTGTGACAACTCGTCTGTTGTGAGCCCTCTTAGTTTCGTCCAGGTCAGCTCAAGTTCCTTCACGGATTCACACTCTCTCAGAAATAAATCTTCCACTGTTCTTGTGTCACCCGAACTTGTGACACTGTCCGCAGTTTAACTGGGACCCTCGCGCGCTCAGAAGAATAAACTGAGGCTCTGGAATTAGCCGAAATCCCCGATTATTCCCGCAGGACAGAAACCATCGCCCGATTCCAAGCTCTACAACCTCACGCACGGGGTACACCGTTGCCGCCTACAGAGACGGGGACGACATTCGGACAGTCCTCGTGCTGACGATACGTCGTTCATCGGGTGAGACTCGTGTTCGTTGCCGTCACCAAAAGATGGTCCGCTCTCTCTCTCTTGCGAACAGCAAAGGAACGGATGATTATCTCGACGTTCCTCCAGAGTTATGGAGCGACTTTCAACCACAGCTCAGAGCGACCCAGCGGGCTCAACAGGCGCCTTCCGCAGGGCACGAAGCAAGGGCGAGGACCTGAGAGGATCACCGGGCCACTAGAGCGCTGTCTGTCATATTTCCAGGATACGATTGGTTTCGTATCACCCTCGGCATGGGACACCATGTTCGAGAATGTCTATCAGCAACCTCTTTATCGCCTGGTGACGACACCGCAGCTGCCTCGGTATTCCGTGGGACAGCGCTGTGCGAAAATACTGCAAGTCTATTGGGATATGTAAATTTTGTATTTGTCGCATTTGTAATATTTCCTTTCTTGATATGGGCTGTGGTCTCTTCCTTGGAAGGGCCACGCCCTTTGTTCTCCAGGTAACTGCGCGTTTCTGCCGCGGAGGCTGTCCTGGGGATAATTGCAGTCATCGCTCTCTCGTGTACTTACACGAAAAATTGTGATGTCTCCAGTGACGATTAATAACTGAGCAGAACCACTTGTGTTAAATAACATTTTCTTTCTTTGGTTGTTTTTTTAGTAAAGAAAGTCACTTATAAAATCTGCAGCTGCTGGCATCGCTGTTGCACGGAAGAAGCTTGAAGTTTTAAGCGAGTTTCTTCATCATCGAGACCAAGAAACTTGCGCCATGCGTTGTAAACATTATCTGACGAATTCGGCATCGGAGAAAGTTTTTATTTCTTAAGCCATCAAACACGATAACCTTTCCCCATAGCAGAGAAAGTATCTTTTATGGCTGAAGCTGTTTTAAGCTACAGCTGTTACTCTTTTCAGGCCAACGATACAGTTTTTGTACTCTGTGCTGTGAACCGTAATGCCTAACAATTTATATCCTTTCAATACATTAATAATTTCATAAAAGAATTGAATACGCAGTTTTCCCATTCGTGGAAAAACAAGAAATATGTCTGTCCACTTGTATTGAAAAATTCTACATTCAGAGTCATCAAAACACTTTTTTAATAAAGACATTGTATAACGTGATTCTGTTTAATTTAGCTGAGTTTTCTTTAATTACAGATAACTGAAAGCAATTAATACGCGAGAACAGTATTACCCACGTGCACGCCAAAGGACTCGTGTAGACTATAAAGAATGATGTTTATGTCCGACAAGGAACTGTCACAGTTCTCTCCAGGAGTAAACGAATGCAAATTCAGCTGAATCAGAAGTGCACATCGGACAAGCATTGGCTTCAATGTAGCGGCTTCAAACTTTACCACAAACATTAAAAATTATTTACGTTACAGGCCAATGTTAAACCACTATCACTTCAAAAAATACCCTCACTCCAATGAATTTGGAAGTAAACATCATCAGAAGTTACACAACAACAGTAATTAAGTTTTAGTTTATAAGATTATAATTTTTAACTTTTAACTTTACACCTGAAGATGGTTCAATGTAACCGAAACATGTAGTAAAAAGATGTACCAAATATGTAAATGATATTTTAATATCTTATGTATAAATTTTATTTATATACAATTGTGATTAGACGGAAAAAAACACGAATAATTAAATTTTAATTCACAATATGACGCAATTATATCAACTAACAAACATGCAATCAATTCTGTAATAAACGCATCGTTGATGTGGACTGACCAATAATCGAAAGGAGAACTCAAATGTCTAAATAATGTCGATTTCGTATTTGTTGTGGCTACAAATAGTGTTAACACTAATTAATGCCTGTTGGAAAAGTTATAAGCAACCTTCCGCTCCATAAATTTGGTGGCACGTTTTCGATATTAATTATCAGAATTTGACTGTCAGACACCCCGTGAGGAAACTGGCCGCTGTCGTCCTAAAACTTTGAAAGTTCTGGTGATGTTGGCATCGCTGTTCAAGAAAATTAATCTGAGTGAAACCACCTCTGATTGTAAGTTACATACTTATGCGTTAATGGGGTGCATGAAGAGATGTCGTGGTCCGCGTCTGGCCCTCTAATCGTAGATTGATCCGCCCTTCTGTAGAAGCTGTAAGCAGCGACAAGTGAATCTTCGCTCATGCCAGTTGGGTTGGACCCCCTTGAGGCTTGTATAAGACTAGGAGAGGTAGGTCCTCGTGGTTAAAGGACGATGCTTTTTCCAACTGCAGCTGCGTTAAACCTCCTCTGCCTGGGTAGCACTTGGTGCGATAAATATGGTAATTTGGAATAAATAACTCTTAATTGTGATTTCGTAATTATTACTGGAATTGTTTAAACTGTTTGTGTTGTGTGTGAGGCCACGCCCGTGAAAGAAAATTTCTCCTGCCACTTCTCGACGCTTTAAATGTGGTTAAGCAATGAATAATGGCGTATAGAAGCAAGGAGTGGTCCGTATTTTTTGCCTTCCTGTTATAAACGCATTTCATATCGTAGGAAAATATCAACTTTAAGAAGAATAAGACCCGCTGAAGTTTGCTGAGAAGTCGTCGAGGATCAGAAAGCTCTCTCGCGTCTCTGCAGAATTTTGGCTCTCTGCCACGGGGGGGTCCGGGGTGGAGTGGGGTGTGGCGAGTGCTTGAGACCCTGTTACGATGCTGCCACGAGGGTAGTTCAGTGGAACTAGGGCGCAGGAGCTCCACCCCAGTCCCACATTCGTCAATCGTGTAAGAGGAGAGAATGAAAAATAACGTATACAGTGCAGCCCCTCACTGCTAATTCATGAGATTTCTTTTGCCGTCTGGTAATCGTAGCTTTGTTAAAGCCACTGAGGTAACTTCTGCTGAGAAAGAGGTACATAGGGCGGAGAGGGTCTCGCATCCAAATATTCTCCAGTTCGATGCCTGATACATGCTTTTTATGAGTGGTATTTCTCTAGTAACCGGTTTCATTTTATTGAACCTCGCTCCTGAGCATTGAGACTCCTTTGTATTCGAACGGCTCCAGGTTTAAATCAAGGTTAACACTGCACGTTTTACAGGGCCTCCCTCCCCTTCCACGAAGTTGCACAATATCACCTCAACAGACCGCAGTCACTTTATCGTTCATTTAAACTATTTATTTTACATCTTATATTGTATGCCAGGCGTATTCCACCTGTTCTGTTGCAAATTAACTCAATAATTGGTCAGTTTTCCATCTGCCTCCATCTTCATGTTCCATGACGACCGTGATTCCTCCTTCGTAACCCTAAAGCGACTGCGCGCGTCTGTGTGAACCGTCTGACTCCTTAACACCACCAAGCACTCCGAGGTCGTCGTATTTCATTACGTTATTCGCGGAATGCTCCCTAGATGGACGGGTGCCTGAGTAAAAGTGAGAGAACACTGAGTATAATAACGAAATAAACGCAAGTTAAACAGGATAACGATTCAATATAACAACATTCATAACTTTGTAAACGGCCTAATCACACAAAACAAAATGCAGGCATTACATACGAGGTGCGATCGAAAGGTTTCCAGACTGCGCGTATAAAAACCCGTACACTTATTTTCATCTTTTGGAAGAGGAAGAAGTCACACGGCGAATAAGGAGGGGGCGGGATGACGGCCATTGTGTTTGAGGCCAAAAACTGCCGAACTTTGAGGGCGGTGTGCGCTGGCGCGTTGTCTTGATGCGTCGCATGTGGAGTTCTTCCTTTAGAATCAGCTGACAGGTCCCAACAATGTCGCACAAGTCGTTGATGGTACGACGTCGATCTTCTTGAATGGCCTGCCGAATCTTCGTAACGTTTTCGGGCGTTGTGCTCGAAGATGGTCGTCCAGAATGCTCGTCATCATCGACAGGGGTTCGGCCATTTTTAAAACGTGAATGCCCCACAAAAGTTTGTGCACGACCCATTGCGGACTCCCCAAATGCTTGCTTTAGCATTTCATAGGTTTCCGTAGCCGTTTTGGCGAGTCTTTGGCAAAATTTGATGCACACGCCATTCCGAAATCGCAGGAGGGTCGGTGTAATGCACTACTAAAACGCCCGTAACTAAGAAACAAATGCTAATTCGATGGTGCCGGCTGGCACACTGATTCACTATGAATGTAGGCCGCACCCCCTAAAGGCAGAAGCTCGAACTACATCCGGTTCGCCCTCTATTAACACAGTCTAGAAACTTTCCGATCGCACCTCGTATTCTTAAGCATTATGACCAGATGAACATGTTACGCTGTATAGAAGCTGAGCTCCCAGATATGCTCCTAGTGAAAGTGGTACCTGGTAGTCACTTCAAGCAGTACACTGGAATCACCAAGGGGCATTAGGAAAGTACGTGCTTGTACAGAATGAGTCAAAAGTATGTTGTGTGATCAAAAATAAAAAAAAAATGTTCCTATGAACATGGGGTGACAAATGTTTCATTTTCGAAATAATGTCCAAAAATGAGCTTCAATTAAGGATGCGACTGTCTATTGACATGGTGGATCGCTGTGGATATATGGGATAATTAGGCGCCGAGGGCAGACATTTGGTGGTGTTTCAGCTTAGGGGTTGGGCACTGGCCAGACAAGCCCACACTGTGATAAGAAAGTGTCCATGACCCGTAAAACTTAAGTCACTGGTTACAGACGTTAACAACAGCAATTTAAGTTAAGCGAGCCTGAGTTTGAATTCAGTATTTATACCAAAACCGTGTCTAAAAGGAAACTTTGATTAACTCTGAAGTTCCTGTGGTTTTGCTGATTTCATTATAAAGTGACGTAAACTCGCCTAGAGTTCTGAGGTCTCAGTGTACCTGCCAGAGCTCGCTAATGCACTTAAAGACTTTCCAGTTATGGGGAGAGCCAGTCAGCGAGCCAAATTGTTCT
>NW_019060735.1:205937-225196 GCF_000696155.1 Zootermopsis nevadensis | reverse complement strand
GACAGGTCCATATGAACCGGATCCTTCCCTCCTTTTCTCGGACTGGGACCTGTTCATATACGTTCTTGGCAGATGATCCAGAAGTGGTTTGCCATTGCCTTCTTCTGTGTGTGAATGGAGTAATTGTTGGGATGCCACGGAGGAAAACTCCGTGTTGCCTAGACCACGGCCTTGCCCAAAACAAGTTATAAATTCGGGCACAGCCGGGAATCGAACCCGAGACCCCCAGGATTACAAGGCCAGCGGTCTAACCGCTAGAACACCGTGGATATATGCTACATGTATTATATAATTTTATTGTTGGCCAAGTCACCCTATGTCATGTAGTTAGGTAGGAATTTCTGTCTTGTGTTTGTCTCGCAGGCCACTAGTTACTGACCGCCGGTGTTCATCCCCGAAGCAATGAGTCCTGGGCAACAGAAAGTGGTCTTCCGCTACTCCGGTCTTATCGATCCTCTAGTTAATTGCTGCCTCCACTTTGGCCCGTGTTCCAGCGGCATTGTTCGTTTTGCCACGCGTAGCAACATGGTATCGACTTTGCGAGGCAAAGCAACGAACATTGCCTCGCGAGGCAGCCGCGCGCAGTCGATACAAGGCTTTACACAAGATGGTCCATCGTTCTTTCTTTCCACGCGCCCCCATTCTGGTCTCTTCCATTCCATCTTCCAACGCATCGATCGAGTGGTTGCCATCCCTGAATCGTACCTGCCAGTCCCCGGTTTGTATCACTTCTTCGGACACAGGCTACCCCTACAGATATTCGTTTTCGTTTCCTCATTTCCGTCAGAAAATACAAGGATTAAATTAAGCGCTACACGTCGCTTTGCTTCCTTTCCAACTCATTAAACTCTAATGGCGTGTCACGTGATGTTACGTAATTTAAGTAATTGAAAGTGTCTTTAAATTCCGTACGTGGGTAAAAATAGATGAATAAAATTTTCGTTCTCTTTTCTCTTTATTCTTCATTCGGCTTTTCTTTGTTCGGATCTCTACGTTTTCCTCTAATTAATTTTATATCTTGTTCTTCCTGTCTCTCTGTCTGTCGCATTTGCCCCTTCCTTTGTTCGGATCTTTAGGTTTTAGTTTTCTGCTTAATTTTGTGTCCTTCGCCCTCCGTGCTTATTAATTCCTTCTTTCTTTCTATTCTCCTTCCTCGTCCGTTTCGGGGACGTTTTAACCCTTGCCGAACACCCACTAAAGTAGCACTGTCTGTCCGTTCGCCGGCAACGAAATGAACAGTTTGAGAACGCCTGAACGGATTTTCGTTAAATTAACTATTGATGATTTTCTGGGTTAGTCGTCGGGAAAATTCACTTTAAATTGAAATTCGACAAGTATGACGCCGCTTCGCACGATGACCTCCATCCTTCCGGCGCTCGAGTCTGACTGGAGAATCTCTAACCTGGAAATTTCCAGTCGCAGCCATTCGGAAAATTGATATTCTGACGAACAGTTTCCTAATTTTACGACTCATAGTATTATTTTTTTTTATTTGTAGTGTTCTGTCTGACGACAGGTCCATATGAACAGGATCCTTCGATCCTTTTCTCGGACTGGGACCTGTTCATATACATTCTTGGCAGATGATCCAGAAGTGGTTTGCCATTGCCTTCTTCTGTGTGTGAATGGGATGCCACGGAGAAACCGGGGAAGCCCCCGGAGGAAAACTCCGTGTTGCCTGGACCACGGCCTTGCCCAACACAAGTTATAAATTCGGGCATCGCCGGGAATCGAACCCGAGACCCCCAGGATTACAAGGCCAGCGTTCTAACCGCTAGACCACCGTGGCACTTCATAGTATTAACCACGTTCATGTTTTTATGTAATAAATTAATGTTGCTATTTCCATTGTTTATCATGGAAGAGACATGAGCCCTTTTCGAACTGAATTCTGTATTCTTAATAAACGAGATAATGTAATTGTAAATGAGAAGAGAGGAAGAGAGCGCATTCATAAATCCCTTACACGTTACATGCGCGTTATCAGCAGAGTTAAATTATCGCTTCGGGAGGTGGTATCGATTATCGCAAGCTGTTTAATTTAACGAAACTTGTAATTTATGTATGCCTTTGTGAAAATTGGATATGCCGGTCTTCAGCAGGGCTGCGTTATTTATTCTGAGTATAGCTTGCGGGCTGCAATTGGTCTGCCTCGTCGGGAGTACCCAGTTTCCATCTGTGCCTAGGGTTCCGAACCAGGGTCGTGTGTAGTCAAGGTTCAAGCGTAGAGTCCCACGTGCCTTAGTCTCTATCGATTTCACAAACTTTCCAAATGCGTTCGTCACTGCACAACACCACAACACGAAAACCGTTCTTCCACTTTTATGATCCCAGTTCATTGTTGAGTCCTTGGTAATTCATGCAAGAATGTTCTGCATCGTAATTGTTGCGTCTGAGACCATTCTTGAACTGTTCCGTCTAATTAATTGATGAACAATGGCTTCCAGATCGTTGTTGCTCTGATGTAATCTCAAGTCTTATTGTTGTGCAACAATGCTTTTTTAAGAATGTACGGCGAGAATATGTTTATTACTGTTAACCTCCGCGATTTTGAGTTGATTTTGATAATGTGTTAGCCGGGTGATAATTTGGATCTGTAAATGTGCGTTGCCTTATTCTGTTAATTTTGATTAATGGCTGTATTCTGACGATGTATCCAAATCAGAAGAAGACCACTTACTTCGTAGAAATTTTGCAGACGGAATACGCGACAAAGTTTGCGAGTTGGTTGAGCGACGACTGTACCGGAGTTCCGGGCGAAGAGGCCTTACCTCTAAACTTATATGTAAATTCGTATCTCACTGCTTGCGTTCTTAAAATTCTGATGTTATTTATTGAATCCGGACAGTCTGGTAGAAATATTGCTGTTGGGTGGTAGACGTCAGAGTCTCTTGAATCTTCCTCGTGGATCCCGATAAGCGTACATCGGACGTGCAAGTCCCGCTAACCTCAGTGTGGCCACGTCTTATTAGAGGTATTTTATGGCTACATACTGGAATAATCCCTACGAGTCGACGTTTCGGTACGTACCATCTCTTTGTTTCGGACTGTCTGGCGCCACGATGGACACATCTGTGTTTATTAGTCTGACATGCTGGCGAACGCTGGGGTACATGATTATGGGCTACACCCGTTACAACTCAGCATTAGGATTTCATGTTTTCACGGGAATTCGGTGCTGACCTTGAACATTTTTCTGTACTGAAGTTGATTCGTTGTTTCAGCCAACTTGTATACGTAGGCGACAAACAAATGAGATTTAACATCGACAGGTTAAGTGACTAGCTATAGGACGCAGAGTCGATTTTTATATCGAAAGCTCCTTATTTTGTTCATAAGACACTCCCTCCCTGATGAATCCCTGCCCCCAGCCAGAAATATTCAATACTCAGCCCTTCCATCCAATTTTGTTAATATACACACATAAATAGAACATCCACACCTTACACGGACACACACATTTCAAAAACACTCATTCATTAAGTAATCTTAATACTTTAGAGTAACCTCAAATACAAAGTCAGACCTCAGTACATGATAATTGATAATCTTATCCCAAAGAACTGAAGTCACTTCATCACTTCGAGACTAAGACACTTCACTTCACATCACTTCCTTTATCTCCATCTAATCCCCACTTAATACCCCCTTTGCTTGTAATTCTTGTCCAAAACAAAGTTAGGCCCTCGTATTAGGAACCAGATATTTATTTTGATCTGTATCCTGGGGTCTCGGGTTCGATTCCCGGCGGTGCCCGAATTTATATCTTGTGTTGGGCAAGGCCGTGGTCTCGGCAACACGGAGTTTTCCTCCGTGGCATCCCCACAATTACTCCATTCACACACAGAAGAAGGCAATGGCAAACCACTTCTGGATCATCTGCCAAGAACGTATATGAACAGGTCCCAGTCCGAGAAAAGGATCGAAGGATCCTGTTCATATGGACCTGTCGTCAGACAGAACACTAAATAAAATAAAATAAAACATTTTAATATTATCCTCCCATCTGCGTCCGAGTATTCCAGCTCCACGCATTCGTGTATAAATAGGGAACATCGAAAACTGTTTCTTTGTCCCAAAAATGTCACAAATGGTAGAAACCACTGGACTGAATTGGTACTGGAGGCGTTAGCCGGATGTGACGTGATGAAACGGACTCTGTTTAGCTAAATACCTGGGGGATATTCTTGTCAATGGGGTTTGTTATACGAAAAGGGGCTTTGGAATGCGTCGTACATGGTTTCAATAAACTTGCGTCACTGTCTTCATTTCTATTTGGCCCCAAAACGTTCTCTCCCGCTGGCCTTTAACGACCGTGTCCTGTTCTTTGAATTCGTGACTTTTGGGATAGTATCTGGCCATTGCGAGCGGATACGACCATTCTGATACAATTTTGTCTGAAAAACGTCTTGGGGAAACATTTCACGTGGATAATCGGGGTTAGAGACGCATTTTTTTTAATGTTTATCACAGTATTATTTATAGACTCTATATTCCTTAAACCCCAGTCTTGCCTGTTTTTGAAATACCCAATGTCGTCAGAGTCTTTTTAGCTCTGAAGTGCATGTTTCGACAAAGAACTAAACATTGTCAGGTTTATTATTTGTACCCAAACCCTGCCCTGCCAACACAAATAATCGTAATTCAATAAAATATTTAAATATACTTCAGAGTGTTGTGTAGGTCGGGAGACAGAGAACTGCTCCACAGTTGTGTCCAGTGGCGGGGTTTTGCTGTTATGAGTGGCGAACCATTAGTATGCTGTTCCCCGTGTGTAAGACGAATAAATTTCAGAGTTTTAAAAAACGCGTTTGATTTATCTAAGACCCAATCATTGGTCAGCAGAAGATCATGAATTTACACGTCATACTTTCCTGGTGGCGTAGAATTGGAACTCAGGGCACGAAAATTGTACGCTTTCGTCGGAAAACGAGGAGATCGAACGTGGCCTGGTGATCGATCATTGAAGGAGCGCACACGGGAACGCGATGAAAGATAAGTAAAGGAACATTCTACGTATCACCGAAAGATGAAATATGAAACTAGCGCATGGACTTTTCCGGACTACGATATTTCATCGTCTTTCTCTAAAACTTTCTAATGAATCAAGAGGATTCCATTTTCATGCTCAGTTCTTGGAGAAGACAAGTCTTTATTCTGATTACACAATATGACGTTCCCTGCTGTGCTGTTTGCTCCCCTAAGATTAGTCTGCTAATGTTCCAGGTCCTTTGAATAGGGATGTTTCGAAAACAGAACTAGCTTAGCGATTAGATATTACTTTACTTATTTATTTATTGAGTTGAGTGCTGTATCACATGAGACCACAATCCGTGTAACACCAGGTTGCAGCACGGTGTATCCTCATCCATGTTACAGCGTTTAATTCAATATTTCATTAGAGGTCCTTGCTGCCTCAATCATCAAGGCTCATCGCTCAAGGCTCGTGTTGGTTATTGCAAGAAGATTATTATTCAGTTAATTCAGTTAATTTATTTACGTGTTTGCCAACAGCAAGAAGCCAATAACAGGCAAACACTGATAATACATAAAATAATAATGAAAAATAAAACACAAACAGATTAACTAAACTTATACATGTACAGTATTAAATATAACTGCCAGGTACAGGCAATCCCAAAATAGAAACAATATTAACACAGAGCAAAAAATGAAGAAATATAAATAAAAACAAATAATCCACCTATGGAACACTAATATAAATGTACATCGTTAAAGAAGTACAAAAAACCAGATAACCAAGCTAGATCATTTCCCTTGTTGAGAACATTATGCACTGTGAAATAACGAGGATTAGTAAGCAGACTCTCGTTGCGTACCGATATTTCAAGATACGGTCCTGCTACCCACCTAGAAACACTCGAGATATCCACGGGAAATTCTAGTCAGTAATTCAGTACTCTCGAACCCGTTACGTCTAGAACGTTAGAGCTACCTGCTTCTTCTTTACAAATCGGAAACAGCTTTTCGCTGAGAGGAAAGTACAAGGTCAGTTTAGGTTTTAGGATAGTAATCCTAAATCGAGCTCTTTCTTCATAACCAACTTTATAAACCACTCTTTAAACTCTTTATGTGTCGTGAATCTAAGTTTAAATGCGCTCATAGGACATCACTGGGTGATTATAAAAGCTATTCACATGTTTGTGGTGTTAAATTCAGATTATAGTCTTTGTAAGTGTAATGTGTCAGTTGATAGTGGCTTTAAAGCTAAATTAATTGCTAACAATTCTAACCGGTTTGTCTCTGCGGTGGCTAACACGCGAGTGGCAGTGTATTCTAATTCAACTGCCTTAACATAGCGGCCATATTGCATGCTACCACGTTACTGTCGATGTATGATTGAAGGTTATTTTTATATCCAAGTCGATACAATGCGCTTTATGTGCGTAAAAACTTCTGTTGGTGAATTGGTAAATGTTTGCCAGAGATTCGCTTCGTGTAAGATTACTTTATTTATTATTATAAAATATGCTGCATTACTCATGAAGTGTGTACAACATTTTTGGCTTTATTGAATAGTTTCTAGGGTTTCTTATTAGTCTTCTTCGTCTCCATTCATGGGATAAGCATAATTGCCTGTTCCGGCTTCACAAGTCTCTCCATCTTTTTCTGGGTCGTTCCAAGTCTCGTCTTCCCATGTTCTTTTTATTATTATTTAGTGTTCTGTCTGAGGACAGGTCCATATGAGCAGGATCCTTCCATCCTTTTCTCGGGCTGGGACCTGTTCATATACGTTCTTGGCAGATGATCCATAAGTGGTTTGCCATTGCCTTCTTCTGTGTGTGAATGGAGTAATTGTTGGGATGCCACGGAGGAAAACTCCGTGTTGCCTAGACCACGGCCTTGCCCAACACAAGTTATAAATTCGGACACCGCCGGGAATCGAACCCGAGACCCCATGATTACAAGGCCAGCGTTCTAACAGCTAGACCACCGTGGTTTCTTATTAATGTACAGGATCCTAATAAAGCGTTGCTGTAGTTTTTTTCTAACTGAATTTCTCTCTGTTTTCAGGTGAGTACGCTGCTAACCGTTTCGTCCTCTGGTTGTCTGATGTGTGACTGATGACCGTCTCTGCCCAGTTCCTTCGCCCTATAGGTCAGTGGTTCTCGGAAGTTTCCCAGGTCTTGGTCAGGTTCATCGTTTCATATCAATTCGCAGTCCGTCAGATTATAAGTAAAGACACTTTATTGCAAAGACGTGGCAATTTATAAAAATTATAACTAACAATGCTTACTATTTCAAACATGTAACATATAAAAAGTTCTCTTTAAGAAATTCAATCATTAATTAGTTAGGTAATAGACCTGCATTATCTTTCCTATACAGCAACGTTATTTATACATTGTTAGCATGATTCCATTGTTGAATTGTGTTACATTATCTGTGTTGCATCCATTTTTGTTACATAAATATCCATTGTTGTTTCGGGTCTCTCTTCGTTCTTTGTTTATTTATGAGCGTATGGTTCATTGCACGTAGCCAACTGTTAAAACGTAAATGCTAGTTCACTTTTAAAGAACAGGATAATGCAGACCGTTAACAGTCATATGAGTTATTTTACACTGCGGCAAACAAAAGGATGAATTATTCTTAATGACCATTATTTTCGAATTCTAAGCCATATAGAAAGTAATATGGCATCCCTTACAATAATGATGTTTCAGGATGGGACAAATCTTGTAAATAAAAACAGATACTTATGTGAATGGTAACTACGTGTAAAAACTATTTTGCTGTTTTAAAGCATTTGTGCTTCGTTTTATCAAACGCAACTCCTGCCTGTGACCAACCTCAACACTAAAATTCATTTGCGAACCGAAAGCAATATAACTCGTTATTCCACATTTGATTATAGTGAGAGGTTCATAACTTTTATTCTTCTGCAAATGGGCCTGTTAGTAGGATGATATAATCAAGTCAGATGAGACGCCGGTACGTGAAAAACGAATGATCTGTTCCCATCAGGTTTCCGACGCTCTGAGGCGTAAGTTTAAACGGAAATGCCATAGGTCGACTCTCTTCATCCTACAAAATTTCATTGATTTATTAATTGAGTGGAACATCACAGTTACTTGGGGCAGTAAACGTTTTCTTAGGATTCCACAATATTATATGATTCTGGGTCTTTGTTCCCTTTCGTTATGCGACCCTGGAACATGGCGTTTCGCCGATAATCACGTCAATAACCTACTCGCGCCAGTCCTCAGTTGTCTTTCAACAGTCTAAGTGGAAGGATGTCCTTTTTCACAGGTGCAACGAGTGTTCATTGTCGAACGCTACGTGGCATCTGGTTCTTATTTGAATCATCAGAATGAGTTTAGGGATTCGTTCCCCGATTCTTCTGTGCCAAACAAATCGACAGGATCTCGTCCGCTGAACTGCTTCTGATATTAAGTGACAAAACACAATCCATTGGACATTTTCAACATTTAATATAAGACTCAGGATGGCTGTCTGCTTCTAGGTTGTTGCGCCGTGATGTCTGGTAGACGTTTACGAGCTGAAACGTCGGTGAACTTCTACCAACACTACGCAACAACCCAACAGACATCCATCTTCAGACTCACCGCCTTGAGAAAACTCAAATCCTGCTAATATAAGATTGTTTCTTTTGATTTATGATTTTACTGTAATGCATTTTTTTTTAAACAAATTAGACATTTGTCATGAACGGGGTTGCGTGACTTTTGGATTGTTCTATATAATAAATTAATGCTGACCAGTTATGCTCATTGTGTTAGAAGTAAGTATTCTGGTGTGTGTCTGGAGAAAAACCACGAAAATTCTGTCAGTATAGCCGGTAACTAGGCGGAAAGATACGGTGAAGGATATCCCCGAATGGAATCGAACTTACGAGTCCGGCCTTGAAGAACTTCTTCGCTCTGCTCCGCTGGGGTTAGTAGCACAAGTAATTATGAAGTATCACAATACTTCGTGGTCCTGACATCTTTAGCTCTGCACTTTTAGTGATAGACGTGGTTTGTTTTGTTAAAGGCAAATTAAATTTTAATTAAAATCTGCCCCACGTAATTAATACTGCGAAGAGCAAACTGAAAAGTTACATTATCCTGAAGATTGTATCTTGCCCTGTTTAAAGACGTAAACTTATTCTAAAAATAAAGTTTATGCGTTCAAGAAAAACGTCTATAAAGCGATACGCTAAAAATAAGAAGAACGCAGGTAATTTCTCGACAAACTGAGCAACGTGGGCTTCCTCGAGAATGTCTATACCTCATGTCATTCGTTAATTCATTAGCTGATGGCTATAAAGGAATTAGCTAACGCAGTTGGCTAACAGCTGGAGGAAATCAGAACAAAAAAAGTTTTAACGCGTCGCATTCATGTAGGAGCGAGTTAGATTTCCGGCGCCATGCAGGAAGTGATGTAAGCGTCTGTTGGATTACGTAAACGTTGCCTGAAGTGCGTAGTACATCTACGATGACGACATTACGAAAGGTTGACCTGACCTGTTGAGAATCTCTCAGGAACTGAGACTTACAGACAGAGACGCGTCTGGACGGGGGTGCCTCGAACATCATCCTAGGGAATTGCGTAACGCTTCTGGAGGTATTCAGTTACGTCTCTTATGAGGAAACGACAATTTAATTCCATTCTAGCCTTCTGGGTTGTGGCCTAACGCAGTTATGTACGGTTTCCGCAGCATAGCTCCGAGCTTGGGTTATCTTTAGAAATAGACACGTATGAGTGAGGGGAAGATCACGGAAAGTATGACCCAATCCACATTTGTGTACCCAATGTGAAATATTTATTTTAGGCCGTAGAAATGGCGCGTGCTGCTTTGCTTCTGTTTTATAGTTCGTTTGTTTTACAAAATGCAGTGTAGTGCAAAACTCAGTATGTAAAAATTCTATATCGATTGTGTGGAAATTAGAAGGGAAACTTTTTTCAGTTGCTGTCTCCATTTTCAGACAGACTCTGCCGTCTTTCTCCGCCTTGAATTTTCACTTTTCACTTTCCGTTTATCCAGTGACGAAACAGAAGTTCGCAGTTATTTTGCGTCTACTGTAGGTGGTTGACCACCACGGAAGTCTAGCGGTTAGAACGCTGGCCTTGTAATCCTGGGGTCTCGGGTTCGATTCCCGGCGGTGCCCGAAATTATAACTTGTGTTGGGCAAGGCCGTGGTCTAGGCAACACGGAGTTTTCCTCCGGGGGCTTCCCCGGTTTCTCCGTGGCATCCCAACAATTACTCCATTCACACACAGAAGAAGGCAATGGCAAACCACTTCTGGATCATCTGCCAAGAACGTATATGAACAGGTCCCAGTCCGAGAAAAGGATGGAAGGATCCTGTTCATATGGACCTGTCGTCAGACAGAACACTAAATAAATATATAAAGTATAGGTAGTTACCAGCACTGTTTCAAAATGTCTGGAGTACTATAAGAACTAATATTATATTACGTTGAAATTACCACTGTTGTGTGGATGTACAGCAGAAGACACTGTAAAGATACAGACTGGTTCAGGGTGTGGAGTTTGGTTTGCGATGGCGGGAGACAATCCGCGAACCATTACGGCCCGCTTCTTCCCACCCAGTCTCCATTATACGAAGCGGAGGTCACGCCAAGCTCATTCAAGTAATGGAAATGTCTGTCATCCAGTAAGTAATGGCGGTGAAAAACGATTCTGTATCTGGCATAAGCACAGTTCAGGCGAAGGTTGGACACAGTGCATTTATTTTTGTGCGCGGAAGGAAACCATTTCAGTTTTATAAAAACTCCCTCTACAGAGGAGACGCGTTTCTCGACGGAAGTTAGTAATATTTTCCACGGTACTAACGTTTTCTGTGTCTGTTGATGTTTGATTCTGGATCTAAAAGAGAGAAATAAAATGTAGTGAAATAATTGTTCAAGATATATTATTTAGGAGAGTTATTACTAGTACAGTTTGTATATATTTCCTATGGGAATATAATGTACGTACACGAAACGATCAAATAGCAATGTAAATTTCGTGACGTAAAATATAGTTCTTCTTATATAGTTCTGGTATGTTTCAAAATTAAATTATTAAGTTATCAAATATATTATTTTATTTTCTATTTGACTAAAAGTTGCATTTAAGAAATTATATTTAAGTTTATATAATTTTATACACCTGAAGATGGTTCTTTTAGAACTGAAACATGTCGTGTAAAAAGTGATGATCTAATGTAAATCGAACATTTCGATGAGAACATCATTTAATATATTTTAAATATTTAAATGTTAATTATAGTAATATTTTAATATTTAATAGGAATTTTATTGTGATTAGACTGACAAGATTTAAACAAATATATAGTTCTTCAGATCAACAAATTTAATTTGAAACATTTCTCGGCATTTTATACTTTATTTATTAAGCAACGCCGTTTTAACTGCTGAGGTTAATATCTCAGATCATAGAGAAGGGTTTAAGATTTTGCGGCGGTGAGTCCGAAGATGGCTGTCTTCTGGGTTGTAGTACTTTGCAGCCATCGTATGTTGGAGGCGGCAAGGACCTCTGAAACGTCGGTAAACTTATACCAAACTACACGGCGCTACAAACCAGAAGCAAGGATGTAGCGGCTTGCTTGAAATCGTCACTTAAAGAATTAGTGCCGACAGTAGTGATCTTCAACAGATGAAACGTAGTCGAGGAAATGTAGCTTGTATCTAGATAGTGTCTTAGGCGTAGTGTGTTTTGTATCAGTTTGCAAAACCGCAAAGAATTATTTTTGAAAACGTCTGGTCGTGTTCGTAGTTGGAATGCGCCTGTCCACTGTTTCCGCGGTGTCAGCGAGCCTCACGATTGCCAACTTTGATGTTCCTCACATCTCAATTTCCCCACATGTTACTCGGGAAAGTTGGCACTACTAATCCTCTTTGTATATTGTTCGCCCTAACCTTGAGCATAAACACCTTAAGCCATGTGCTTTATAGAGCTCTCACCTGTACTTGGCGTTAGTAAACATCCATCATGTATAATGGCGAAAGTTCACTGAGGTAACAACAGGACATATTTAATACAGGAAAACTGCGTAGTTGCTTTGCCCCTCTTAAAAAAAATGCGTCCAATGCCCTCCAACTGCAAGACACAGCTCAAAATAAGGAATAATCAATGCCGATGCTTTCATAAATATATTAAACATGTACAATGCACCAGATGAATCAGTTTTGGGGCGTAGCACACCCCAATAACGAAGTGGCATTGGAGACCGGCCGACTGACCTGGTGCAGAAATTAGCACGCTTGGGTCCTATACCTCCATCCTCCCAACACCCTTCGTGGCATTGTGTGTAGTTAAACACGGAGACAAATCTACCTCGTTCGTAGCTGTGTTAAAACTCGGAAGGTTTTCTCAATTTACTTACGTTTCCGTCCTTTTAAGATCTGAGCTGAGTCGAATCTTCCAACGCGAGGCTTTTGAGTGCACAGTAAATAGAGGAAGATACACAATTAGGATATTTCTACAGTGCAGAAGACGAGTTATCAAGTCAGACACTGGCGTACTTTATCCAGTCTTCAGCACTACAATGTAGACTAGTTACATCGTTACATAAAAACGCCTTCACGTCAGATCAGGGTCATTTTTTGCTCCTATTTCGAACGCAGCTTTCTTCTTAAGAGAACTTTAACTTTCTCGCTAACACGAACATGATTAGTGATCTCTGTTGTTTTCTTTTTTCATTAAAGTTTCTCATCAAATAGTTTCGAAGCTTTCTGCATTGCAGATGTTGTCGGCACTTCTACATTCTGCTCACCAGATCTTCCAACTACAAGGCGTCTGAATGACACAGACTGATTACAGTAGGGTTGTGAACGTGAGTGTCGGCTTATTATGCCATTAATTTATGACGCTGTATCAACTTATCAGGTCCTTTAGCTTTGAATGAGGCGTACGCCTATATGCCAATGCAAACATTAGTACAGAAAAGTAAATAAAAGCTACCGTGGCCTGTTCTAAATTTCTTTTACATTCTCTTGGAAGGTCTCTGGCAATCAGGGATCTCTGTTAAGGTAGACAGACAGCCCCGTGACTGAATTAAGACGCAATACCTCCAGCATGCTGGTCTGTACCAATCAACTTCTTATTCTTTATCAAAAAATGTCCTTTACAGGAGATTGGCGACATTATGAACAGGATCCTTCCATCCTTTTCTCGGACTGGGACCTGTTCATATACGTTCTTGGCAGATGATCCAGAAGTGGTTTGCCATTGCCTTCTTCTGTGTGTGAATGGAGTAATTGTTGGGATGCCACGGAGAAACCGGGGAAGCCCCCGGAGGAAAACTCCGTGTTGCCTAGACCACGGCCTTGCCCAACACAAGTTATAAATTCTGGCACCGCCGGGAATCGAACCCGAGACCCCAGGATTACAAGACCAGCGTTAGCAATCAACTAGCTTGATCGTATTTCAGTGGGACCTATTACAGAACTCATTTGATGATAACCACAGCAACATGAATGACCTATATTTGAAAGTGGGCTGATTTCACTGGCTTCTGATAGGACAAAGTGTTTCACTATGCATTTATTGTGCCGTCCGCAGAACGTAAAGTTTTGCAAAAAAAAAACAAAAACATTCCATCTTATTAATATACTGCCTTTAATCCTGATTATACTTCGGCCATTCTTCCAAGTTAATGTTGTAGTTCTGGTCGCGTCTCTGGAGAGGCCATGACATCGATAAAAGAACATCATGCAGGAACGGACGGAACAAAGGAACTGATGTTGTTGACATGGAGGATGTTGGCGCTTTAATCTGCCAGAGCAGTTATCGCTGCCGGAATGGAAATCGTGTGTCAACACACCCTCCACCCTTCAGGCCACATTTTTGGAAGAAAAATAATTTGTTCAAAATATTCTTCCTGTTGAGGTTATCAGATCAGAGCTTCTGGTTCAGAATTACGATGAAATAATCCGTCTAGACGTTGGTGAAATTCCTTCGATGAGGCCTCTACCTGCTCAGAAAGACGAGGAAAAACATCAATTCTTCCAGTGAGATTCGATCAGCAGCCCCAAGGTTCGAGCGATCGAGACCCATGACCTAGACCACGTGGTCATTCTGATCGGATGTTTCAAACATTAATTCTGATATGAATTAGGCGTGACTCAGACTGTTCTCGTTGTCAGCACGTCCAGACGGGTTCTGCTACAGGCGAAACGTCGTCTCCGCTTTGTATCGATTGGATAATAGAATGCTTAGAACATTTTCACTTGTCGACGTTTCTGCGGTCCGTAGAAAGGAACATTGCGGAGAAAAGATTAAGGTTTTTAAGGCGGTGGCACTGTCGATCTAAATGCGGGATGCGACCTTCGTGAGGACACTACAGTTCGTCCCATTTCTTACGAAGAAACTTCGCCTTCCATGGGAAATAGGACAACCGATGACAACACTTGTCAGTTCGGTTCTGTACCGCGTGACTTTGTCTAAAACGGCCGAGAACGCTACAAATACAGGCGGACTGCCTGGGAATTAGATGTCCAGTCGATTGATGTTTGCTCCAGTTTGTGTTAAAATTGAAAGACTAATTAAGGGTCTAAAAATCTGCTCCAGGATAACAGGGTGGTGTTGTCTTATCTTGCAAAGACTCAAAAAGATTGATTTTGTATCAGCTGAATTCCGAGGAAAATAAATTATTCCTTGATTGTAATATGGACATTTCACTTACATTTTTAGCTTTATAAACCACTAATGGAAGGAGAATAAGATTACTGTTCTTTTGTGCTTTCCTGAACTTATCTTCTTTAAATATTTGTGAGTCAGCAAGGGGAACGGGGACTTCAAATAAGTCCTTTGATGTTTCACGACAGACGTAATGTCGTTCAATTTTTCCATATTCCTATTCCGATAAATTTTACAAATGTTTTACAGTTTTTAAACAAAAGTTTTCTGTGGTATAAAATCTCGAAAAGCAGTCTTGTCTGTATGTCTGTTAGCAAATTAGTTTATGATTTAATCCACTGAATTTAAAGATAGTATACATGAAAATCCGAGAATTGTGTCATAAATATGGGTGGGTGGGTGCATTTAAAAATCTATTTTAAAACTGTCTGCTTTCCAAGACAACTAAAGTTAAAAATTACTCAGATCAGAATTATGACTGTTTTAATGATGCAGGGTCTTCAATTCAAGATTTATTTAGCTGCTCAAGACATTTCTGCTTTTATGACACCTAAAAACTCTCACACCAATAAGACCCATTAATCAACAGTTGCGTTTTAATATTACACTCACATTCATATGTGTCTATATACCACCTGATTAATTATCTATCGAAAATATTGTACGTCGTTAATGTTTCGTTTGTGTTTGTTACATATGCACCTCATCTGAGCAGTCTTCAGTGAAATATTTTAATAAAATCGGAGAAATATTTTAGCTGTTATTATTTTAATTTTTAACTTAAATAGTAGCCAAGTAATATTTGGAAATTTCTTATTTTGGAAACGGATTCACCACCTGGAACCAATCTCCTGTGTCAGAGTTATAATAGGTTACAGAGACCAATTTTCTGTTAAGCGATTGGTCGGAAAATATTGCTTTAAAATCTCATTACACTTTGCCTGACACGTGCTTCGAAAGCACAGTGGTTGCTAACTGTGTGAAACAATTGCGAGTCTCTTGGACGTAAAACGTGTGGCAGAGAGTGTAATCATCTAGAAAAATCGTACCGGAGAATTAGTACCGAGAGCTAACGGTAGGTGCGCACTGGTGGTTAAGGAAACAGAAGTGGAGGAAAGTAGGATTTGAGGTTTTCACGGCGGTGAGGAGGATGGAGGCAGCAAGGATCTCTTAACCGTCGGTAAACTTCTACCAGACTCCACGGCCCCACAACCCAGAAGACAGCAATCTTCAGAAAAGGGGAAATAGTTACCTGTGTAGTTTTTGTTGAATAAAGGTCATTTAACTTTGAGGTCTTCGACGTTGCACAAAATAGACATCCTAACCGCGGTCCAATTTACGTTAACATCGATGGGGCTTACTCAGAGACTGTCACTGTCAGAAAACACACTACATTGAACACGATTAAGGCTTGGATTACGTGGGATACGTCATCGGACGTGTTAATAGTAGCACATAGTCGCATATTTTAACTCAACTCAATTGGAAAAACCATTTGATCGATCAATATATGCTGTCAGAAAAAAAGAGGAAGTAATTCCGTTTGAGATACCGAATCGTGAAGGGAATGTTGGATGAATTTCTAAAGAGAGAGAGAGGCTAAAGGTGAATTCTCTCTGTGTTTTCGCGGTCTAGTGAAAGGCCACCAGAATTTTTACGAGTAAGTCAGAAAGACATCGCCAAGATTTGAGTACATCTTTCAGATTATTTATTTTAGCCTTTTGAAAATCAACCAAATTTCCGCTATTGCATGCGACCTGAAGACCTGAAACTAGCTGTCGTGATAAAGTTAATTATAATAATTTATGTTTACCATCATTCCGGTAAAACAAATGTACAAAAGTAACAGTTACAACATTTTATTGAAAACAGATGACATCCACAACTGGAAAAATGGTACATTCACTGAAAGGTGTAAATATGTGTGCGCAGAATGAGAAAGGCTCTAAATGCTCTATTACATGTTTTGTGCGGCTCGCAAGTGGCTCTCTGTATAATACGTCATTTTGAAAATTGCGACTGAACCCGGACAAGGCTGCACGAGTTAGCAGTACAAGAATTGTGATGGAACACTTAAGATCCATAATTTTCTTTCCTGTCTACGTTTTTACAGGGCAACTGGACTCCTCCGTAAAGAAAGTGTTTCTCGCACATTTTGAATAATTAAAACACAGCACGCACACACATTTCATTTCTAATGAAACCATCAGTGTTGTCACTGTAAGGAAGTTAATTTCTATTCATATATAGGTGCGGTTAGAACGCTGGCCTTGTAATCCTGGGGTCTCGGGTTCGATTCCCGGCGGTGCCCGAATTTATAACTTGTGTTGGGCAAGACCGTGGTCTAGGCAACACGGAGTTTTCCTCCGTGGCATCCCAACAATTACTCCATTCACACACAGAAGAAGGCAATGGCAAACCACTTCTGGATCATCTGCCAAGAACGTATATGAACAGGTCCCAGTCCGAGAAAAGGATGGAAGGATCCTGTTCATATGGACCTGTCGTCAGACAGAACACTAAATAAAAAAAAAATAGGTGTACTGTGTAATCACAATTAGTTATGTTTTATTAACGAAGTGTAAGCCAGCTAAGTATTGCAAATTACTTTCTTCCTTTTCGTGTGGTAAACCCACCAGTCTGCGATGTGTTACAGTTTAACTGAGTGGAAAAATCTTTGAATATATCGCAATCCTCCAGCTTTAACGACGGTTTTGGAAGTAGCGTACACAGAAACACGTTTATTATTAGTGGAAAAGTTTCAGACACGGGAAAACTTTTAACAAGTTCACGTGTTTTATTAAATCGTGTTTGAACTGTATGTGAACCAACGTTTATCTGGTTATTTGTGCGAATACTTGCTTCCTTCCTTTGCAAGGGACGGAATTATGTTTGTCTGTATGTTTTACGCTTAAGTTTTGTATCAGTAATACGTTCCCTTGAAACTAATGTTAGGTCTTGAAACATGTTTCGTCTTTGAGAAAAGTAAACAGAGTTCGTCAGCGAAAAATTAACGGATCCTTTGATCAGAGAAGTAACACAGGGAGTCGGCATGTAAATACATTAGTTACATACCTGTAATCCTAAAGTAACTTGCGTGTTTAATGTTAGGAGCAGTGTATGTGAGTGCTCTTGAAGTTTCGCGTATGTGCATAGCTACACTTTGATCTCCGTGGACCCATTCATATTTGAATTGAAATCACTCATGTCTTCAATACAGCGTGCCACACACATATACAGAGGGTCCCAGGATGAAAGGTCAATATTCTGGGAGATCATAGTATCGGTCATTCTAAGCAAAAAAGTATATATGTACATGTGTCCTATTCCGAACGGTTTCCGAGATACAGCTATTTCACTGTACAGTCGTTTGGATTTGGCGTCCAATATTGTCCTTTCCTATTGGATGTTATCGCCCGCATAAACCAACATCAAGGTGCACTCAGACGAGCAACGCGCTATATCCTTACACGAGTTGCAAAATGCATTGATATTGATGGTGGAATTTTCGAAAATGTATTATACTAGGTAAACTGTACCAACTTTTTCACTTGAACAATAAATACCGGTATTAGAAACAGTACGTAATATCTCTTTCTTATCAACAATTTTACAACTGTACAGTGAAATTGTTGATAAGAAAGAGATATTATTGGTCAGAACACTAGCCTTGTAATCCTGGGGTCCCGGGTTCAATTCCCGGTGGTGCTCAGATTTATAACTTGTGTTGGGCAAGACCGTGGTCTAGGTATCACGGAGTTTTCCTCCGGGGGCTCCCCGGTTTCTCCGTGGCATCCCAACAATTACTCCATTCACACACACAGAAGAAGGCAATGGCAAACCACTTCTGGATCATCTGCCAAGAACGTATATGAACAGGTCCCAGTCCGAGAAAAGGATGGAAGGATCCTGTTCATATGGACCTGTCGTCAGACAAAACACTAAATAAATAATAATAAATTAGGTACCATCAGCGGTTGTCGGGATGGTACCTTGAATTAAGCCACAACGATATTCATATATATTCTTTACAATTTAATAATACCTGCATTGTGGTTCACTTTTATGGCAACACCAACTCACAGAAAATAGCGAAAGTTTTGTCCCTGCGTTTCCATGGCAACTCTCCTAGCGTTTTCGTTAAGGAATGACGCACGCGGTCGTAAATTCCAGCCGTTCTGCGAATTTTGTAGTTATTCTGCGTCATTAACTGCCTTAGCATTCACAATACCTTTAAAATGGCCCCATAAAAAATACCAGCGGCTTTATGTCAGGTGACAGTGGCGGAAATCACTCGAAACCGAAGTGTTCAACGACACGTGTTTGCGGAGCCGTGTATGTATCAAACATTATGTTTTTATATTATTAGTGTTCTGTCTGACGACAGGTCCATATGAACAGGATCCTTCCATCCTTTTCTCGGACTGGGACCTGTTCATATATGTTCTTGGCAGATGATCCAGAAGTGGTTTGCCATTGCCTTCTTCTGTGTGTGAATGGAGTAATTGTTGGGATGCCACGGAGGAAAACTCCGTGTTGCCTAGACCACGGCCTTGCCCAACACAAGTTATAAATTCGGGCACAGGAATTAAAATACGCCTACTGGTTCCCTTCGTGTAATTAA
>NW_019060735.1:150623-165982 GCF_000696155.1 Zootermopsis nevadensis | reverse complement strand
GCCTTCCTTCCTAGCAGCCAATAAAATTTCTATATTACTCCTCTGGGTAATTTTGCCCAGTGAATTAATACCATCAGCGCAGCTCACAACTTGATCATTCAGTTTCATTCCTTCCTGACCATCTTAAGTTGGCCACATTTAATTGAGGTAATAGTAGAATGCTTCCCATTAGGGTAATTCCCGTACATTACGTTTCGTTTCGGAACTGCCCTGAGGATGAGAGCAGAGATGGCTCTCGAAACGTTGGTGGAAGAAATGGTTCATTCACCATTCAGCCCGAGAGTCTTTCGTCAACTTCGGTCGCCGCGAAAGCTTCACTTTGTACAGACAGAAAATAATTAATCGCGCATAATTTGTACTCAAATATTCAAATGTGCTTCGTATGCCACATTTCATACGCACACGGCACTGAGGGCGTTGGTGTCATAAAGAAAGGTGACATGATAATTCTTCCATCTCACGTATTTAGCAATCCGTTACGTTGGTATTGACATCTGAGGGGAATTAAAATATACGCTGTTAGAGTACGCACCAATGGCATAACGTCTATATCGAATTTCATAAAAATCCGTCCACCCATTCTCGAATTATTGTATATGTACAGACGGACGTCAATGACGATTAGTGCATCAAGGTGAGAGCGAATGTAGTATTGTCTACAAATACAGCAATGGTATTATAGGTGAGTGTAATGCGACAGTGTGATTACATCAGTGCGCATGTGTGGAGGATTACGATGGATGGAGTAAACCTCACGACTTTCAGTTTCTCTCACGTTGGTACTACTGATTGTGAAAAACTCAGAAGCGCTAGTTTAGTTCGGCCTTCAATGGAGTAACAATCATAAAGTAAAGTAAAGTTTGTCCCACTACACGCCATGTAGGCGTTTGGGGTGAGTGGAGGTATAGCTCCTCTCTTCCTTGACCTCGGCACTAGATGGGGGTGAGTGGTCAGCATCACGCCCCGGCCGGCTTTACCCCCGGGAAAGGACCCCGGTACCCATTGTAGAGGAGGATGGGTGGGCCCCAGAGCCGGTCTGGACGCAGAGGCTAGAGGAAAAATCCTCTGCCCCCGTCGGGGATCGAACCCCGGTCGTCCAGCCCGTAGCTAGTTACTATACTGACTGAGCTATCCCGGCTCGGAGTAACAATCATACTGAATTTAATTAAATTTCTGGGTTTTTTCCATGGGATCCTAGCACCATAGATAACCCAGCCCCTCGGTTTGCCAAGCCCTCGGTAGGGATTCATTATGGAGGTCCAGTGTTTTCTAAGCTCAGTGAAGTGTGGACTGTGAATTTTTTATGACCTAGAAGGCAAGAAACGGGAGAAGAAGTCTGAGGCGCTAAGCCCCAAGAACAGAGGGCATTGGGTTTGCCCCCAGTGAGAATTCATGCTGGTTAATGCGATAATGCGTACTGGGAAAGAGATCTGGGTGGTAAAGTTCCGTGGGTTTCAAACAGCCTCTGGAAAAAGGTCCGGGGGTTTCCCCATAATTTAATGGACCCCGGATGTGGCACAACCCACTGAGTGGCCTAGCTCCAAGAGGAAAATCCGGGGGTGGCGTAACCCATGACGATGGAAATGCAGGGGTGTCCAAACCCAGCTAGTGCGAAGCCATGTGTTATGAATTCGCGTGCGGATGCACTGGAGATGAAGCCCTCGGAGCCGTACTGCCAAGAGAAGGCCAGAACGTGACTCTGTTTGTGTTGTTTACGTACAACATGCCTTAGACTTCTTCATCTCTTTGTGTCACAATTTTGGTGTCCATTGAAACTGTTTTTTTCTGTATTCTTCATGCATGAAAATATGTTAATTCATTTGATTTTGTAATTTAGTTATCAGTTTGTTTTGCTTTATAGTACTTGTTCGGATGCTAAAGGCGTCGTGTGGAGGTTCAAAGTGGGTTCAGGATAGCGTCTGATGGAATTCTCTTGTCAGCATGTTCATGTTCCATATGGTTGGGGACTTTTGTGACTAGCTGAGCGACTAGTAGCTTACGAAGGAGTCTCTTTCATGCAGTTCATACATAAGATTAAATGAAACACTGGAGTTTGTTTCAGTTGTGAATACCAAAGTAAAATTTTACAGCACACAGGGGGATATTTGACAGATGTTCGAACTTGAGGTGTTGATTTAAGAAACATCACTTGTCACAAGAAGTGATTTTTCTGTAGAGTGAGCGTCTTACATGTCTTATAATATTCTTTTTCACGATTGCCAGTAACTGTCTCATACCCAATACCGAAAGAGCTTTTCGTATTAATGTTCTGATCATTAAGAATGTATTTATTTCTGACAATTTTACGATTTTTTCAAGAACTTTTACTGTTTTCATTGATTTAATATTACAGCTGGAAAAATAAATATATGTATTAATATTACAAATTATATGAAAATCAGTTTTCACATGTATCAAAATAATATGTGAACAACATTAAACAATACAAGAGTAAATAATAATATTAATATTGAAGAGAATATGAAAGGAAGCAAATGTTATTAAAGGCAACGTAGAAATACAACAACACAAGAACTGTGTTACAAATTAACCATCTTAACAGTCAGTGATTTTATCTTCGTCATAAAACTTCTGATATGAAATCTATCTGATTTTCCATTTATTTTATCAAAGATCTCAGCTGCACAGACTGAAAAAAAATGAGGGTGATGGATCTTCACGAGTTTCCTATTATGAAATCTCATTCTTCTGGAGTTTATACATTTACAGACTTTATCTGCATTTTAATAACAAAAAAGTCCAGATTGTCTGGAAGGTATGAATGACGTCTGATGGGGAAACTGTAAATAATACTGTCGGAAATATTCATAATGTAAGCCAGCTGATAAAGAAAGTAAATCACAGTACAATTTTTGCTTTCTTTTTGAGATGATAATGTTGCGTCATATTGTGATGATTATAATTGTTTAATTTTAACCGTCTAATCACAATAAAATATTTTATTAAATATTAAAATATTATTACTACAATTAACATTTAATATTTAAATTATTATTACTACAATTAACATTTAATATTTAAATATTAAATGTTAATTGTAGTAATAATATTTTAATATTTAATAAAATATTTTATTGTGATTAGACGGTTAAAATTAAACAATTATAATCATCACAATATGACGCAACATTATCATCTCAGAAATTATAACTCAAAAGGTGTTCCTACGTTCTGCCCCTTTGCGACACTCTCGTTATAAACATACGTTGTTACATTATAATTTACAGGTTTTTGTGGTTCAAAGTTGTAGTACCGAAGCTGGCGAGCCAATAAAACAGCTTTGTTTCTGATGCGGGTTAATGACAGATTTTAAGACATTGGCATTGTTTTTCCTGATTTTGTCTCTGTTTTCCACATCCGTTTCAGCATCTCGAATAATGTTATCTTCTTAGTGCACTTTGTCTAATGCCAGAACCAAGTACACATTTCTTACAAGAAAGGCACTTGACAGTGACATGTGCTGTTCTTGCTCATAAATGGGTGAGCGTGTGTACTGGATTAATCTGGCTCAGGATATGGTCTAGTGGCGAGGTCTTGTGGACTGGGTGAACTCGATAATAAAACTTTGTATCCCATAAAACAAAGAGTAAATTTAAATGTACAATTTTACCTAAAATAATTTTGCCGTAAATGTCTTAATGAAGCAGAGTCCTTCTTGATAAACGGATAGTTCGCCAAGATAGTCAATGAATTCGCTGTCTTTCATGGAATGCAAAGTTTCATTTTCGTGTATAAAATACCCCACCATTCCGTCCCGGATTAATCCAAACCTCCGCGTCTTCCGAGCTGTGTCTTCTCTTCAGGCTCCTCAACCAAAATGTCTGCACTTTTGTTGAGGCCGCCACGCGTCATATGCCCCACCCATTCCCATTTCTCCGAAGTACCCCGTTTCCAGGCACCCTCAGTTTCATTTTTCGCCTGTATGTAAAAGGCCGGGCTTCGCTCTTGTGTAAAACTACAGTTCTGTAAATGTTAATCTTTTGTATATTGGTTTAGCAGACGGGGAGACAAAAGGGTGTAGTACTCCTCGAATTAAATCTGCACTTTATTCCCTCAGGAACGCAATTCTGGTTTGTTAACGTCATTCCAGGCCACTTTAACTTTGTCCACGTTTTCAAAAGACTTGTTCGCTACTTGTACATTATGATTTTTCGCTGTGGCCTCGTGGCAAGACACGAACATAATTGCCGGCAATTCCTGTCCTTCCATTTTTATTACAGACCAGAACTGTAGGATTGATTAATGTTAAAGCGGGTTTATCAAACTGTTTCCAGTTTAAATTGATTCCTTATATGTCATATAAAATTAAATGTAGTTCCAGTGTGTACTTACATAAGAGAGGCAGATTACAGTATGTCTACATTATTATTTATTTATTTAGTGTTCTGTCTGACGACAGGTCCATATGAACAGGATCCTTCCTTCCTTTTCTCGGACTGGGACCTGTTCATATACGTTCTTGGCAGATGATCCAGAAGTGGTTTGCCATTGCCTTCTTCTGTGTGTGAATGGAGTAATTGTGGGGATGCCACGGAGGAAAACTCCGTGTTGCCTAGACCACGGCCTGGCCCAACACAAGTTATAAATTCGAACCCGACACCCCAGGATTACAAGGCCAGCGTTACGCCAGGGAAGCTTTTTATTTTGTGTTCTGTCTGACGACAGGTCCATATGAACAGGATTCTTCCATCCTTTTCTCGGACTGGGACCTTTTCATATACGTTCTTGGCAGATGATCCCGAAGTGGTTTGCCATTGCCTTCTTCTGTGTGTGAATGGAGTAATTGTTGGGATGCCACGGAGAAACCGGGGAAGCCCCCGGAGGAAAACTCCGTGTTGCCTAGACCACGGCCTTGCCCAACACAAGTTATAAATTCGGGCACCGCCGGGAATCGAACCCGAGACCCCAGGATTACAAGGCCAGCGTTATAACTGCTAGACCCACCGTGATGCTGTCTACAGTATTAATGTAGTTAAAGTTTTAACGTCGCATTGTTACTAATAAGTTTCGAAAGGGCAGTTGTTGTTTTTTATATAGACACAGGCACCACAGCGAACAACGTTGTCCTCTCGCTCCTTTAAAATAAAATGTGATTAATACGTCGCGTTGACAATTTTTTTACAAAGCCTTCCTGGTCGCATATCAACATTTACTTTCTCTATTCGGACTTCACATTTCCAAGCCGTATGTATATTGGTTGATACGTAAATTTTAACGATGTTGCAAGTTTATTTTAGCATCATTAATGATGCGCGCTGCCTCACGAGTAACGGATTCACTGATTTTAAAACAAACATCGCGGTCGAACGATTATAATTTCTGTTTCGTATTCGAGACATCATGGATTAAAATCTCATGTCTGAGAACGGCCTTCCTGATCGAAATTGTTAGTGGTTTTCCTCAGAACCTTCAAATGTCGATATAATGCCCTTTATCAATTTTTTTCACATGGGTTTCAATTTAGAGTTCGTTGACCACTCGTCAGTTGACGCTAAGTAATCTGACCCTTTGACCCGTCGTGAGATAAATTGTAAATGTAAGTAAAACGCAGGTGTATTATTTATTTAAACACTGAAATTCATTCCACTGAGTTTGTTTCTGATGATAAATTCCTGAGAGTCGGAGGGTCTCGGCATTTTCCATTTAAGACGCTATTCAATGCAGAGGACGGCTAAGAAGCGGTTTCTTTCGTACTCAGAATTTGGGGGGACGTCGCCGGCCACTCGCTCGTTGCGAGGCAAATCCTTGTGCATCTGTGCCTCTTCGCTGTAACGCACTAGGGTTTGCCACCGTGAGGCTGTGGTAACCGGCCGCCCCATCTGACCATCATGTGCCTGCCTCATACGACAGATGTAGATTACTAACAATGTTTCTTGCAGCTTCATCGAAAGTTTGCGAAGAACTCCAGAGAGACAATTTTTCAGATTCCAAACTTAAAAAACTAGGGTAGATGTTAATAGAACACGTGTTTGAATCGAAATAATGTCACTGTTTTGTTACATGGGCTGAAGTTTAAAGGGCAGTGCGTTGACAGAGTAACAAAGCAGCAGACTTGTTTTTAGTTGGTCGGACTTGAAAGATTTGATACCGGAGCGAGTCGCAGGAACAGGGATGCTGCATTGTGCGGTGGATAAATGTGTGCAAGAAGGGTGTGGCGGGGTTCCAGAGGAGAGAGCGACAGTGTTGATCTCTTGCGGCGGGTGGTGGAGTTACGCGTCTAGCTGTGTCAGTCCGCATATGAGGGCTCTAGCGGGTACGTGTCTGCGCACTCCGACCCGACCGAAATTCATCTAAAACCTGACACAAAATATAAGAGTTAAAAAATAAAATTCTGAAGTTATAAAAAGATAATTGTCTATTGCATACGTGATACATAATCCAAGAAAATAATTTATTGTTAAAATAATTGAACTTATAAAACGTCAAAATATCTTAATTCGCCTAAAAAACAAGTGAAATTCTTTAGTGGGGTTTGAAGTTCTTAATCTAAACCCCGGTTATCTCTGCTCTTCTTACCTTTTGGTCTTAATAGCTCGGTTATTTTAATAATCGCAAATTCGTGATGTCGACTAACAGCGCACCAGAGCCAGTGGCAACGGCGGATGCTACAAGATTCGTCACCGAGAAAGTTGCTGAAGAGGTTGGGACGGTTTCTCCCCCCGCCGGGAGTAGTCCTGCTTCCAAACACAGTAGCACCGCTGGTGGGGGCGACGCACCCCAAACAGCGGCAAATAAAGGGGGCGTACCGGACGGCAACTGCTCCCCAGGCGGTGTTCCTGAGAAAGGTAAGCGAACAGAAAAGAGTTACCGCAAAGCGGACGTCGGTTGTTACAGGTTCAGAAATGTGCTTATTAGAGGGCGTCAGGGCGCGTTAGCGAAAATCATGAATTCTTTGTTGTCGTAAAGTGTAGAATTGTGTGTTCCAGTAGCTGGTCGTGAGCGACGTTCAGGCTATAAATTATTTTAACCGTATGTTGATGATGCTTTCGTAACACGCAATTAAATATTTGCCTAAGAACGCGTCTAGGAATTTTTACTCGTTTTATGGTTAATTGAGCGAATTTATATATACATATTTAAGTAAATTGCGCGATATTTTAACGAACATATAAATAAAAGTAACCAAAGAGCATGTTTTAGGGCCAATATTCCATTACAGAAATTACAACATTATTGAAATAAATATCGTGTACTTATGACAGTATTAGTGTGGCAAAATGACAGTGCAGAACGGTAATTCGTGTTTCAGTTTACCCCTCAAGTTTATGAAAACATTCGTGGTTCGAAGATTTTATTTCTTATTAAATTAAAAATTAATTTCTCTTGTATAAAAAGTTGTTCAACATGTGTGAACTTAAATATATCTTACAAAAAGGTGTTGTATTTTGCAGATTAAAATCTCCTGCAGTGGCAGTCATATTTTGTATGTGCCTAAACTTTAATTCCATAATTACAACTTCACATATACATGAGGATTATTTAATTTGCATGAGTATTAACCTATCTCGGTTTCAGAGATGTAATGCTTCTTTATTTTTAACGCCGGATGATGATGATATCTGCAGGTAACAGATTCGTGGGCTAGCATTTCCAAAATTAATAACTACTCACATTAAATAACTGCAAGTCTGTTTGTGCTTGAAATATTGGTAAGGTAAGCAGCTGAATGTAATTTACCGGGAGTATTATAGGTCAAAGCATTTGAATCCATTAACCACATGCCCCCAGACGTTTTTCGTTAATTTATAAATGATGTTAATTTCTCTTAATGTATGCACTCGCCGCAGACGCTTACCGGCATTTTAGTGGTCCTTGCTGCCTCCATCATCAGTCATCGTCCTGATGATGGACCTCTGAATCGTCGGTAAACGTCTACTATCAGACTACGCGACGCCACAACCCAGGAGACAGCCGTCTTCGGCCTAGCCACCGTGAAAACCTCAAATCCTACTCAGTGAAATTAAATTATGCACGTATCGGTGCAAAGTACAAACCACGCAAATTAATCTGATGATAATAGATAAATATTTTAATTCCGCCGTTAATTATGCCCGCAGATGACAAGTGTCGCGAAAATTGACATTCTCATGGCTCTCAGTAGATTCAGCACAAGACATTTTAATGCCATATTCACATAAAATATTTTGTGTAACTTCAAGAAGTTTAATATACATTTAAAAAAAGTCTACTGACATTCCGTTAAAAATTCATTGCCGCAACAAATTACAATACAAAATCCTACGTTTCCATACTAATAAACTTCATAAACTGATACATGGTTGTTAAAATACTTCCTTAGTTCTTTTCTTGAGGTAAAAACTGTACCTAGTGTCGGTATATTTTGTTATGAAATACAGAGCACTGTCGAATAACTTCGGCTTTTGAGTGTAAGCCACGTCGAATGTATCCAACGTTTCGGCTGACATTGCAGTTGCCATCCTCAGGGTGGCACTATAAAAATCCATCTCGTCTCCACCGATTGCCTGTCCTAAGTAAGGAATCCAGAACTCACCCAACCACATTGACTCCAAAGATGGTAACTGCGGTGTTTGCTGACAAAGATTTGTTGAAAATTCTGTTACTTTTCCAAATTGAACTTTTCTGAATTTTCTTTTGGACACCCTTGTCTGATTAGGGCCTGACAGGCTTAACTTTGTCAGTTTAGTCGCCCTTCTACGGGGATTTGTGTAGCTCATTGCAAATACATTTTGGAAAAACTTGTCAGCGCTTCAAAAAACTTACATAATGCACATTATTTATTGTGAGTGGATAAATAACACTTTAAACCATCGCTTTAACCCTTTGCGACCTCTGTCGGACTGAGTCCGACATTTAAATATCCGAGTTCCGGTCCGATGTCGGACTGAGTCCGACATTTAAATATCCGAGTTCCGGTCCGATGTCGGACTGAGTCCGCCACGTGTTCTACTAACATTTACGTAATCTGGACTCAAACTGAGGCTGGCAAACAGTGTCAGCATATCATTCAAGCCTTCTTCTTTGTACTAGTTCTATCCTAGTTTTCCTGGTAAGACTTTGTGACCCTTATAATAGTTAAAGGAGGCAGGAGAGACAACTCGTTTTATTCTGACACGTGTCGAAGTAAGCCAGGATTCCACACCAAGTGTTTTGCCATACATCATATAGAGACGTAATATCATCGTGAGTGTAGCTGTCATATTTACTTAGAATAGATGTATATTGTATCTGATAAAGTTATAAAACAAATATCCCATCTTCCTAATTGAAAATTATATTTTTTTAATTATTCTTGGCGCATAGAGCAATCCACCACTGACATGTGCATATTATTTCGTCTTCTTATGAAGCATTCTTTGTGTGTATCGTTTACAGTTTGAATTCTGTTTCACTTTCCTGGTGTTGAATTTGGTCTTGACATTTCGAAAACAATCAGGACGAAAGGAAACACAGGTCTGAGAATATGAAATCCAATGCTTATACATCGTATATCTGCATGCAATAAGAGATGTTTAAACGTTGCCAAAATCATATCTACCGACTTGTACTTGTTTTATTCTCTACCAAACGACAGGAAGCATAAAGGCACCACTTATTACACATCTCACTAGCGACAGTGGTACAGTCCGTGAAAAATATTTCAGACGGTCAGTATTCAAACAAGAGGAACTGTGATCCTCTCAGAACATATTTTCACCATATTTAGCAAAGTAACTTCCGTTTTATGCAAGTTGGAAAGAAAATCAAAACTGCTTAGTGGTATTTAAAATGTACCACAAAGGGTTAAAAAATAATAACAAGAAAATACAAATCTCAGAAATCTATTCAAAGTTTTAGTACGAAACATATGAATTCGGATGACTATGCGTATATTTCAGGATAATATTAAAAATGGTTTTAGATTAATAGTGTGTGGGGGTAACTGACTCAGGGTAGTTACCAGTTTCAGTCGTATTGCCTCTGCAATTATATTTGGGTTTCGTATAATGCATAGTATGTACTGAATAGCTGAGCGAATATCACGGAATATCCAACACCGTATAGTTAGTGCAACTAAGTTACTTCGTTAAAGACAGAAGTTTCCTCTGACAGCAACGAACGTTCTCAGAAATTCATCCAAGAAACTTCTGAGTTTGCGTCGAGACCGGCGCCGATCCAGGGTCTTGGAGCTCTTTTCGAAACGTCTTAAAATTAAATTATTAACATGCCGATGTTCGTTATAGGTTCATTCGAAATGAGAAGTCTTTAAAAACGCGCCTGTTAGGTTCTAAATGACTGTCGGTCCGTCTAGCTGCCCTCATATGACAAGTTCAGAATTCGTGTACCGACCTACATGAGGTTAAAATCCGATAAGTTGCTTAAGACACAATCCATTACGTGGTTAAGTCAGCAACAGAAAATATGTATAAAAATTACCAGTCATGTCTTTCAGTTTCGAACACTAGAGATAACCACCGGAAGATGTCGAATTAAGGTCGAAACATGTAGTGGATTTCTAACAAACATTGAAACTATAATTAAGGATCTTGTGGAGACGGCTTTCTACCTCGCGTTCAACACACAACAGGATCCGTCTCTTAAAACTCGGTCCTCATGTTCACCGCCGTGGAAATCTCGATCAAGAATGCGTTTTGTTTCGTTTTGCATGGAAGTGACTGTAGAATTTTACCCGTTGTTTAATATAAATAGCCTGTGAAACTTGTGTTTTAACTGCAAAGGTTGGACAAAGTACTTAAGCGACACAGACGCACGGAGAAAACGCTAGGACCCAGAAATTTTAAGGATGGGCTTTTATTTAGACAACAAATTCACAAATATTGGGACAGAAATTTGAATCAATAGAGTAACTAGAATTAAAAATGCAATTCAATAAAAACTGGACTATATTTGAGCAGGTGTACGGAAATTGAATATGAGAAGGAATAACTCATAAACTGGGGGTTAACAAAAATGAGAGATAGCATAGTTTAAAACGAAAGGAGAGAATACAAAATGGTAAAGTTAATGTAAAGGTATGTACGAGGCGCGTCCCAAAAGTAAGTTTGCCTGGGGCCGTTTACAGAAACAAAACACAATTTCATGGAAATATTTATTGCAACAGATACAGCAAGTGTCCAGCTATTTTTCAACATATTCGCCACCGGAATTGAGACATTTGTCATACCGTGGGACCACCTTTTGAATACCTGTGTCGTAGAAGTCTGCCGCCTGGGATTGGAACCACTGTGTGACAACCATCTCCGCCTCTCTGTCATTCTCAAAACGCTGACGCTGACCGGACAGGAATTTCTTGAGGTGTAGGAAAAGATGGAAATCACTGGGAGCGAGGTCCGGGCTGTAGGGTGAATGATTAAACACCTCCCAGCTGAACTCCTGCAGGAGACTTGCTGTCCGTCGAGCCGTGTGCGGCCTAGCGTTATCACTGACCGCACTTCACAGTCGGCGGGAGCTGGAATAAGAACCTCCATCTTCAACAGCTGCAACGATGCTACTGTGAGAACACGGGAGGTGCCGTTAGTGCATGCGCCATGCTACGTCATTGCTCTATCACGTACGCACAGTCGCTTTGCGCAATATAAGGTTTGCTAGCTGTGGGACCAGTGGGAAACTTACTTTGAGGACGCGCCTCGTATAATTAGACATAAGACTAGGGAATCATGTCCAGCATTGGTAACTGTAATCAACAGACTATATATTTCAAATTACGTGCATAGATTTCTTTTATTTTTTCCGATCTGACAACTGTCATTATTTTGATATTTATTCGCTGAAAATGCGAGTCCATCGTTGGCATACTTTACCGACAGGACAAATACACGCCATTGTCATAAATTCAGTTGATAAAGTTAAACAAAATTTCAAAAAAATTGGACCTCATATAGCCATTACACCAACTGATAAGAACAAATTATTAATTTCGCAAGTTCATCAATTCAGTTGATAAAAAAGATAACATGAATACAAACATTGCGCGTTGCATATTTATCAGTTCAGTTGATAACGAAGTTAATCATTCATACGTGATTGTCAATAATCATATTAATTAACTCATTTCATGTCGTAGTTCAGTTGATAACACGCGTAATAGAAAATACAGATACAGGCTGACCGAAATATCGCGAAAACCATTACGAACACATGTTCTATACGTCGAATTGTCAATTACTTTGAAATCAGACAAAAAACGATGCTGTATTAAATAAGATATTGTAAATGCGTCATATTGTGATTATATATTATTAAAATATTTATTAAAAACTTTTGCCGTCAATCACAAATATAATATTGTTAAAAGATTCTTGGGTAAGTTCACATGATTTATTTTTACTAATTATTGATTTTGTTTTCTATATTTCTATTTTCAATTGTCATTGATAAAATTGAAACTTTACTTCACAGTCATACACAAAATATTGACGTCACTACAAATAAGAAATAAAAACCTAATAGTGACCTGTGATAATACAACCAACGAAGAAAAATACAAAGGACCAGAACATCATCAGAAAAATGAAGAATATAAATCATAAAAAACAATAACAATCAGTAATTCATGTAATAAGTTTAAACTACATAACACCCGTTGATGGCTAAATTATAGCCGAAACTAGTCGTGTAAGTTCCAATGTAATCGAGTACTCGATAGGAAACGTTAAATGATGTTTTAATCTTTTAACAATATTATATTTGTGATTGACGGCAAAAGTTTTTAATAAATATTTTAATGCTGTATTAAATGTTGAAAATTTCCACCGCGCTCAGCCGATGCTTGTATCGACTCATTTCCACATGTCTGGTGAAACCCGGGGATGAGTCCTGTGTCGCGGACGCTGTTCAACAAACCAGATCCTGTCGACTTTTCTGACACAGGGGATTCGAGAAATTTATCCCTAAACTCAATCTGGAAAGTCCATCTAGAACGAGGTGCCATGCAGTGTTCAGAACCCAGCCAGTAGGCCTTCTGGCCTCCTCCTTTCCTCATGAGAGAAGCAGAATTCAGCTTACGAAAAGTTGAAATTTTATGATTTACACGATGGTCTAGTCCGGGTGTGTAGTTCAACACCAAACACCCACCGTCACCAGAAACCTTCAAAATGCAGCCGACAGTTTTTAGTTTACATGGCGATACGAAGTTTCGTTTGAAACCCGTTAAGTGTCTTGTGGAATGAAACATGAAGACAAACTGGAAAATACGGCCTCCCTCATGTGCTTTATGAAATGAGTCGCGTGACAATGGGACCCGGTCAATTGAAGCCCTCCAATTCGCCTCTGGTTCTGCAGTATGGTCGTGGATCCTCCTCAGATATCTCGGCAATTGCACTGTTCCTTTGCCACTTTGAGGAGAGGTGGTATGCTCCAACACATTCTCACCCTCAGCATTAGAAGGGTTTGAATGGTCAGCATCACGCCACCTCCACGTTCTACCCCCGGGGAAGTGACCCCCGGTACCCATTGGACAGGAATTTGGGTGGTCCCCAGAGCCGGTCTGAACACAGACTCTAGAATAAAATCCTCTGCGTCTGTACGGAATGGATATTATTGTTCGCGTTCAGTAATGTTCGTCCGTAAGTCCCGTAAAATGAACCACCCTTAAAGTAAACCGTGATTGCGGGTTTGCCTACTATGCAGGCGAGCCAGGTTCAGTTAACAGTTTTTTTTTATCACGACGTCTAGAATTACTTCGAAGGCAGTAAAATGTTCATCAGGCTTTTTATACCTTACATTTATTTATTTCATTTCTTCCTTTATTTTACTTACGACAACCAGAGGAGCACATTTGGTTTCTCTAGTTTAAAATAAGCCACCATTGTCCTTCATCAGTGAAGCTTTAACGTTGTCAACGTACCTTCGAACGCATCGGACGAGGGTGACACGCTTGCAGGTTTCTGATTGGTATTCGTCGTAAATGCAACGGAAACACGAAAATCCGCGACAAGTCGAACATCTAAGCAGTGATTGCTGTCTTCTGGGTTGTTGTGCCGTGTGGTCTGGTAGATGTCCACCAACGTTTCAGAGGTCCTTGCTGCCTCCGTCATCAGGGCGATGATTGGCGATTGTTCATCGCCCTGATGATGGAGGTAGCAAAGACCTCTGAAACGGTGGTGGACATCTACCAGACCACACGGCACAACAACCCAGAACACAGCAGTCTTCAGACTCACCGCCTTGAAAACCTCAAATCCTATAAATCTAAGCAGTGATTGCTCGCTGCACTCCCATTTTGCAGTTTTCTCTTCAGCTGGGAATGTATCTCGGTTTGCGTTGCATAAAGTTTCCCCGTTTGCTATTATTTTGGCGTCATTCTACACATACGCTGTAGTTTATCCAGGAAGGAAGAGGTGATCCACACAGCCTTAGTGCCAAACCGGAGCTGAATCTGAGGTTAACAATCGACCGGGTCCCCGTGTTCGTGCCATATTACCGGGTTAGTTTTGATCATTGTCTTGTCTAACTATCTGCTAGCAGAACGCGGAAGTTCCGCGTTGCTAACATCAGAGTCCACCCGTTGGTCCCTATCCTGAGCGAAGTTCACCGCCTCCCAACCTCATTGCCTATTTCCGTTAAGATCTATCTCAAGAGTATAATTCCATCCCTGTCTTCATCTTTGAAGTGGCTCCTGTCTGATACGTTTCATCGGCTAGAATCTGTATAGATCTCAACGAACGTTTCTGCAAAATGATTAGCATTACTTCGTATATAGGAGGTTCTGGGTTCAATTCTCGGACCGGTAACCGTCTGTTTGCTTGATGATTTTTTTTGTGTGTGTTTCATTCAGTTACTCCAGAAAATAGCGGCGTAGTACATCTAGATTCCATATCCTTTCCTCATCCTGTCATTCAGTGCAAGAAGGCCTCATGTACAAACGTCTTTAAATAACCCATAAATCAACAAAATTATATGTATAAGTTGTTTGTGCCGTCGTGAAAGCTACATGTCTATCCGATCTTGATCCTAGAGCCGATTATCCTGATAGAAGTAAGTGACATGCACATCAGTAATCTCCCAGTTTTGTTTCATGACGACAGTTCATTACCGAGCTTTGCGTTCAGAAGCTTACAAAGCTCCGCGCGTACCGAATTCGTTCACTGATCCCGAACATCGCATTCTCCTTGTTTCTGCTTCGGTATATTTTGGCATGTGGTCGGGTACCAGTTCAAATAGACCACGACCGCTTCCATCCTCATCTGTCCCAGTTGATTCCACACTTCCCGCTGTATAAATCTAACATTTGCAGTTGAGAAACCATTGTCGTATGAGTTAATGCTGTTTAATTATGAACCAGACAGAATACAAGTGAAAATAGTAACACGCTGTATTTCTAAAAGTTCATTTTTTTGTTAGTGGGTTTGGTCTCCAGA
>NW_019060735.1:117374-127781 GCF_000696155.1 Zootermopsis nevadensis | reverse complement strand
ATTTCGATAGAAAGAGCATCATTTTAATATATTTTAAATATTAAATGTTATTTGTAGTAATAATATTTTAATATTTAATAAAATATTTTATTGTGATTAGACGGTTAAAATTAAACAATTAAACAATACTACATTATATATAAACTATGAAATACTGAAAGTACAAGAATGATACTAAAATTATGAAGCTAGAAAACAAATGGAGAAGAAACAGTAAGCCGATGTTTCTGTGCAGTGTATTAGAAGTCTGTGGTCCTGCGCAGTAGGGTAAATCTGCTTGCAGGTCGAACCAGTTCTGCTGTCAGTGTTGGTTGCATTTGGTTGCAGTCTGGGACATGTTGCAAGCTGTGATGGCAGCTTTCTTGTAGTTACCTACGTCTGTCTGAGCCATTGGTATCTTACGAACCGTTTCATTTGAGCTCTGCAGTTGAAGCAGCGTGGTTTAATTACCTCAGAATTAATCAACAACAAAACAAATTAAAAACATTATGTCCGCTGTTAAGTGGAATCGTACTCGGGTCTTCAGTTTCTGGCACCAAGAATTCCTTACGGTCAACATGTGAAGTTAGCTCAATGAAATTTTGAAATTAATTTAAATGTTGACAGTAACATTTTCTCCTGTCCTGATCACCATTGTAATATTGCCATAACTCGGTCTCTGAAGCCTCGTTTAGGGAAGAGAGAGGGACCATATTGAGGCGAGTTTGACATTAAGGGAGTGTGCATGTTACCCCAAATCACTTAAAGTGTTCAGTCTACACTAGCCTTTGTGTGTCCCTGCACAAATATGAAGAAATGTGTTCGGACATAGCATTGGGAGTTCTTAGATTTGGTTCCGTTTCCTAAGATTGCCTATCATTATATTTTCCTCGGGCCTTCCGCCATATAAGCTACCTTATAATAGGTCACGACTCCTGCCGTATTGTTCCCAGTTCTATTTAACCCAATATCTATAGACCTGTGAACTATACTTTAACCAAGATAAGAAATACAAAGTTATTTTTGTGCTGGTTTCCTTTCGAGCGCCTGATATGGAAACACAGCTCTGCCTCAATGTCTGCTGTTCATTAACGGACAAAGAGCCAGCCGCTGCTAATGTGATTATACAGTCTTTGTAAAAAAACATTTTAATGGAGTACAGTCATGTTCAGAAATGAATGTATGGAATAAGGCATAGGATGAAACTAAGGAAACACGGCTACGTCATTTGCTGTTATGTATAACCCAAGCAAGTGACCACTCAGAACACCTGCTGTGGTACAAAATAAAGAATAATGTTTGAAGCGAGTGAGTGTAGCATTTGCGTATCATAAACAATTCTAAGGCGCTGAACATTCACTCATTGTATACGATATGATCATATTTTCATTATGACTGTTTCTTACGAGATAGTGAGATTGTAGCTGCTTTGTATCTCCTACTGAAAATTCTATCCATGCAGGTAAATATTTAGCCTGTTGGCCGCAATCCTGGAAATACAATTTCTGAGACTGAAATTCGCTGAAGGCTTGATATGACGTCACAACATGGGATTGCGTCCGCCCTCTCCTTCAAGCACGACCTGAACTCCCCTGTTCTTTGCACATGGTCGAATTTGTTTCATCTTGGTGAGAAAGTGCTCTTAAGAGGCTTCGGGCCTGTGCCCAGTAGCTTGCCAGGAATACGAATGAGGCCATCCATCACAAAGGAGACTGCATTTCGCCTTGGGCGTTACTCGCATGTAAGTAAGTGAGTGAACATGTTACATACCAAACGTTGCGATAGAATTGTTCGAAGAAGACCTGCTCCGTATTTGATAGGTCCAGGGTTCAAAATTCGGTCCTTCGACTGCTTACTCTGACTGAGGTGTTTTGTTTTCCAAACTCTTTCCAGACACGAGCTGTAATTTGTGAGTTCTGAGTCTTGTGGTCTTGAGAGCTGTTACTGATGATTCAGAGGAACGTATCGCCTCCATCTTCAGGATAGTAGGCTACCTTAAAATAGCTCAGCATCGATTCATTCTACAGTTTCCAGCACATACGGTCTGATTCAGAAATACTTAAACTACGCAGTTGATAAACCTTTGTTAAATAAACAATCAGGCGTCACAGAAGTAAATAGTAGTATAAAGTATGGAGTACGTTTTTTTATGTTGTCTAATCACAACATTCCAGGGTCAGAATTTTTTCTTTTGTATTTTGTTAAATATTCAACTAATTAAAAATTATGTACATGAAGACGTTGTCTGAATGTTACATGTATTTTATTTTAGAAGAGCTGGGCTAATTAAAAATTATGTAAACTTAAGAAATAAACTATATATGTATTTTATGTGAAAGAGTGACCTATGTATGGAGGGCCATACGCACGCAAGAAGGGACTTAGCAATGTGGCTGTGAATTCAAACTCACTGGAGACCCTGTAACTGATACGATGTCTCCCGTATTTATTTATTTATTTATATTTGTTTAAATCTTGTCAATCTAATCACAATAAAATACCTATTAAATATTAAAATATTACCATAATTAACATTTAAATATTTAAAATATATTAAATGATATTCTCTACCGAAATTTTCGATTTACATTAGAATATCACTTTTTACACGACATGTTTCAGTTCTAAAAGAACCATCTTCAGGTGTATAAAATTATATAAACTTAAATATAATTTCTTAAATGCAACTTTTTAGTCAGATGTTATTTATTTATTTATATTTTGTACTTGTATTTACTTAATTATCGACGCTCGCAGAAGCTTCTATTAACGTCTTATGGAGCAAATAAATGAACTCAAAATTCCGTGGAAGGAATCGGCCGTGGTATAATTTAAGGCACGGTCCTGAAATTTACCTGGAGGGTAGATATAAACCGGTCTGCAGGCCGAGATACGAAATCTAGACGTCATAAATATGACGCACAGATGCAAGACACTGGGCCTCTGCGTTTCGTGAAACACAATCAATGTTTTATTCATGTAAACATCGAGACCAGGTCAAACAAGTTTACAGAATTTTAGATAAAATTATAACGCGCTTTTATGAAGAACTGCGAACTGTGCACTGCCAGGTGTTTTTGTTTGATATTCACATGTTTTTTACCTAGTTGACGAGCGTCGTTAGAAACGAATACATGCCAGTACGATGCCTGAGGAGGCCAAGAGAACATGCCGGCCAAATCAGAGGGGTACGTGGTCGCAACTATGGTTCACAAGCCCTCCTGTTCCCGCGACAAATTAGGAGCAGCCGGTAGCATTTGAGGTTCTCACAGCGGTGAGTACGAAGACGCTGTGGGCATCTTCGTACTGTACATTGTACGTTAACTGGCCGCAGTACAGAATCATGAAATTCTCTCTGTCGTCAGATGCAAAGTAGCTTCTGAATTATGTAGGCCCACCTGTGTTAAATTCGGTACCCAGACAAGGGGTGTACAACAAGGCTTCTTCAGTACATTTTAACAAATAATGAATCTTATATAATTTTAATTTTGTACTCGAATTTAAGGTCGTCTCAATATATCTGTATCAATATTAAGCCAAGAAAGAAGGGGTGCCCAGCGTGGCTTTGGCCATATCTTGAACCGCACTGCTTAGCATCTTGATTCTGTCGGATGTGGTAAGCCAGCGAAGTTTATTTTGCATCGGCTGGGGGAAGGCGGCCATGTTCCTTTGTGAGATATGCCCTAGGGCATACAGCGTATACCTATAGTGATGATACTTAGATAAATATTTGTACGTATATTGCGTTTGCTGTTATGATTGGCCTGAAACGAGGAGGAACTTTGTGACAGTATATCAAATCTAAAACTTCTTGACGATGGTGAAGAGTCAATTGAATAAAAATTTTCTTTGATATTATCCATCGTCTAGTAAATATAAAACGTATCTCCGGAGATAGGAATTAGCTCTATCTAGTGGGCCCAACTGTGTAGGAACCTGAAGACGGAGATAGAGTCCCATCTCCGAAACGTCGTTTTTACGTTTTATATTTACTAGACGATGGATAATATCCAAGAAAATTTTTATTCACTTTGTGACAGTAGTTTATTAACTGAAATAAAGGAAATGAAAAGAATTACTGGGATTAAGTGCGGAATATCAGCGTCTCGTCTGTTGTTTTGGTGTTAATTTCGTGGCAAGGAACATAAAAGCCATAAAGAGACGTAGATTCTCCTAGTTCCTAGTAATGCAGAGTAAACTAAGTACTTGTGTACGCTCATGTCTGGTCAGCAATGTGAAAGAGAAAATCATGATTTACGAACAGCTAGTAAAGCCTTTGAGGAAATCTAACGAAGAAAATGAGAGCAGATTAATTTCAGGAAATGTTTTCTAGCGTACATTTTGGAAAGTTTTGTCTCTTCATATGCTGTTTAAAAACGTAGAGATTAAAATAAACTCAGTTATGATTTTCACTGGGATTCTGAGTGTCGCTCTTCGTATCTTTATCGGACGTGCGTCGCTTAACCGTAAACCCTGAGAATCATGTTGGCAGTTACTGTACTTCTGAGACACGGAAGGTTGCAGATAGAAGGTGTTTGAGAGCATGGCGCTGAAGAGAAGAAAAGATGTGGACCGATGACAGGAAACTGGGCAACGAGGAGCTTTGGAATTTGTGCCCCTCGTCAAGTAATTCGCAAATTATCGGACGAAAGGGGAAGAGGTGGGTGGTTCAAAGAGCACACGCGACAAAAATATTAAATTTGTATAAAATTTTGATCTGACAGCCTGAAGATAAAAGAGAGCTTGGAAATTGGTGATGGTAGAATAATATTAAAATGGATCTCAGACTTACAACGCGGGGTAGGAGGTGGTGTGGACACGTTTCTTGTTGTTATGGATACAGACTTGTGGCGGGGCTTTTGTGAACACTGTTATGAAACTGGATGAATCCCATCTCCGAAACGTCGTTTTACGTTTTATATTTACTAGACGATGGATAATATCCAAGAGGTCCGGAGATAGGGATTAGCTCTATCTAGTGGGCCCAACTGTGTAGGAACCTGAAGACGGAGATAGAGTCCCATCTCCGAAACGTCGTTTTTACGTTTTATATTTACTAGACGATGGATAATATCCAAGAAAATTTTTATTCACTTTGTGACAGTAGTTTATTAACTGAAATAAAGGAAATGAAAAGAATTACTGGGATTAAGTGCGGAATATCAGCGTCTCGTCTGTTGTTTTGGTGTTAATTTCGTGGCAAGGAACATAAAAGCCATAAAGAGACGTAGATTCTCCTAGTTCCTAGTAATGCAGAGTAAACTAAGTACTTGTGTACGCTCATGTCTGGTCAGCAATGTGAAAGAGAAAATCATGATTTACGAACAGCTAGTAAAGCCTTTGAGGAAATCTAACGAAGAAAATGAGAGCAGATTAATTTCAGGAAATGTTTTCTAGCGTACATTTTGGAAAGTTTTGTCTCTTCATATGCTGTTTAAAAACGTAGAGATTAAAATAAACTCAGTTATGATTTTCACTGGGATTCTGAGTGTCGCTCTTCGTATCTTTATCGGACGTGCGTCGCTTAACCGTAAACCCTGAGAATCATGTTGGCAGTTACTGTACTTCTGAGACACGGAAGGTTGCAGATAGAAGGTGTTTGAGAGCATGGCGCTGAAGAGAAGAAAAGATGTGGACCGATGACAGGAAACTGGGCAACGAGGAGCTTTGGAATTTGTGCCCCTCGTCAAGTAATTCGCAAATTATCGGACGAAAGGGGAAGAGGTGGGTGGTTCAAAGAGCACACGCGACAAAAATATTAAATTTGTATAAAATTTTGATCTGACAGCCTGAAGATAAAAGAGAGCTTGGAAATTGGTGATGGTAGAATAATATTAAAATGGATCTCAGACTTACAACGCGGGGTAGGAGGTGGTGTGGACACGTTTCTTGTTGTTATGGATACAGACTTGTGGCGGGGCTTTTGTGAACACTGTTATGAAACTGGATGAATCTTAAAAGCGGAAATTTCTTAACCAGCTCCGTCACTGTTAGCTTCTGCATTAGGATTGCTATTGCTCTGTAGAATTTGTTGTTTGTTAATTATTTAGTCTAACATTTGTACAGGTAGTTACTTGGACATGTACTTTCTAGTATAATAAATTATGTAAGTACTGTCCACAGATCACGAGAAAATCCCTGCAAGGGGAAGTCGTTTCTGGTGCGGTGCGGGGGAAATGTTTACTGCCTGGTGGACTAGAGGGCTGCTATTGGTGGGAAGTGCGATACGTCAGAGTTTTACGCTACTACACAGACTGAAAACATCAAGCAGTTACGAGTAGCGTGTAGTGAGCGCACCTCTAATGTGTTCTGTGGGTGTTGCGATAATATTCTAGATTAAATCGCTGTGCCTCTGTGAGGTAATCTTAAAGCTGTACCCATTAGAACACATGAAAGATTGTCGTCTGTTGTTCGTTCAGTGGTTGTGGAACGAATGCTTTTAGGATGGGTCGTCACTCACCGCGAAATCTTGCGCATGCGCGTATACCGAATTCCTAGCAGGGATTTTCTCCTGGTCTGCGGACTGTAGCTGGTGCTTAATGAATTTATTTACTAAGTTGCTTATTTACATAGGTTCTTAACTATTTAGTGACGACAAGCTTCAGTTCCGAACATAAATCATGTCCTTTTCTTGTCACCGCATAATTCTGCGTATTCCTTCAACAAATATACACATTTACTGCTCGGGGCGGGGGGTGGGCGGTTTTCCCCTCTTTGTACTCCTGCCCAGTTTTCGGCAGATCATCTCCGCATTGTGCTGGCGGCTGGTCCAGGGTTCCTGGGTACTGATGCTGTCGTTGCCGGGCCCTCTCCAGTATCGATCCGGCACTCGCCGACGCGGGCGGCGGGGGTGTCCTATATGTAGAGAATCCCACCCCGCGCCGTTTGTGCAGTATGCAGAGCAACCCTGGGCCGACCGGGAGCTGTGAGCAACGAATCCACCCCACCCCACCCAAAGGTCATCATGAACTGTACTCACTTACCGTTACCGTAGGGAGAAAAGTCCCGTGTTACTAGGCCACACGTCCGTCCTCTGGGACCTGGGACCTTTACCCCATGTATGATCCAGGGATTTGCTGTGTTATTCACGGGAGATTCTGGTACTTTGTTACACGGGAGCCTCATAACGGGTTTTTTTTTTGATCCGAACAATCAGTTTTAGTGGATGGTTATGGTTAATTCAACATCCAGACGTACCAACGCTCTCTCCAGTGTGCGTGAGAAATTTCTTCAATAAACGCTTTAATTTAATATATTCGTTTTACATATCAGTTATCGTGCTAAATGTGGCCATATTTTACGTTACGAATGGCTGAATACTATTTAATATTTCGTTTTAAAACCAAATTACTACATATGCTGGTAATGGATTAATTTTTTATGTTGGTAATAGCGTTCAAGAAAATATTGATTCGTATATTCCTGTGAAGTTTGTGTGTTGTTTCTTGTCTTATAAATAGAGCTGTATTAACGTTTTTGGTTTTCCAATGTTGTCAAGCCTTGAGGACGCCCAGGGAACAACGTTTCGGAGAGAGACTCGCTGATTCCATCTTCAGCGATCTTCAAGGTGCTTTCGTAACTGAAGGTGTCAGACGTGCTGTCTAGTTTGTGAAATGATGTTGATGTGCGTTAGGTGCCAATATTTCCGTTGACGTCGACCTTAAAGATGTGAACAGTAGGTCCCTCAGAATTGTTTGTACCCATCTTCAAGTGTACGCGGCGTCACAACCCTGACGTCATTTGTCCTTCCGACGAAGAAGCTCTTAACACGAATTACCCAGATATCTATCGTTGTTGTCTCTTTTAACCTCAACAATTGATATCGAGCTGATATCAAGAGGCAACAGTTCGAGCTGTAGTCCGGGTAGGCAGATCGTTTAGAATGGGCGTTACAGCACTTCAAGACTTACGAGTTTCTAATTAGTTGGGGAATCCACGAGTGGGGAATCCCCAGCCAGCCGAATTCCTACTTGGGAATCCTACGTTATGACGTGAACACCCAGTCACTTGAACGTGTAAGACTTTTACGGTACGCATATATTTCGTAACTTGTTTTATTCTGAATTTGTTTGGGTTTGAAACGTGGTTCCTCAGCTTGAGGCAGGAAGGTACATTTTATTGAGCACAGAGTGCGTAAGAAAATGTTTGGAGCAGAGGAAGTGGAAGGACACGAATATATTGTGATGTTTGGAGATGGATGTAGGCGTTTGGGGTGAGAGGAGGTATAGCTCCTCTCTTCCTTGACCTCTGCACTAGATGGGGGTGAGTGGTCAGCATCACGCCCCGGCCGGCTTTACCCCCGGGAAAGGACCCCGGTACCCATTGTAGAGGAGGCTGGGTGGGCCCCAGAGCCGGTCTGGACGCAGAGGCTAGAGGAAAAATCCTCTGCCCCCCGTCGGGGATCGAACCCCGGTCGTCCAGCCCGTAGCTAGTCACTATACTGACTGAGCTATACGCCCAAATGTAGCTGTCTGTATCTCCGTGTAGACAGCGTCAGAATTATGTTGTTCTGGCATGACATGGAAATATTTCGTTACGCGGATATATTAATACGCCCTCCTGGCAAAATGCCTTCCGTATACAATTCCCGAAATGTCTTATGATTGGCGAAACCAATTTTTGAATGAGGTTGTATTTAATGAGGCTAGTTTTCTCCGTAAATATGTAATTTTTTAATTTAAATACCAGCTTACCAAACAGAACAGTCTTTGCTCCAAGTATGTTTTTAAACGAGTGGATATACTCATGAAGCCTCTGACAGCGTCATTAAATTTTCATTTGTTTCTTTGTTTCCTAAGCTGTCTCATATTTGGTATGCGGAGTGTGCCGAGAAAGTAATCCCCCTTCAGTAATTGAAGAGGTTATCACAGCGTGACATGCTTGATATACAGTTTGTGGGTGTACCGGGGTCAAAACTCACCGGCTGTTTTCTCTAAGTGTTGTCGTGGTTTTTCTCAGTTCCATTCAAGCAAATGGTAAGAAAATACCTTGAAGTGTGCAGTGCCCCCTTTGTTCACATTTTCAAGCGATCGTTTCAGAATTTAATTGTGTTAACGCTACATAATCTAATTTATATTTGAGTAATATACGAAGTGTCCACCCTGTACTTAAGTAACGCTCCATACAGAGGCGGTTTGCTACAAAGGCAACTCTTCTGATTTGACCGCAATTCCGAACTGAGTGTCAGTGGAATTCGGTAGTTTTTTCTTTTGTTTTTTCCCACCTCAGAAGAATGCCGGGAATTAAAGCTCAAATGCCTCACTGCCACCGCCTTCAGTGACCCACCGAATTCATTTATACTTACACTTTTTTTTCTTAACTGCAGATTAAGTGGAAAAGCGTGACATATCCCACATCGACATACACATACTTCGCATTTGTGTTGTCAGTTTCTGATAACTTCCATTTCTGACACAAATTCTGTTATTGCAAAGCTTTTCGCACTTCATTAAACAATTATTTTCATTGAAGCTTCCAAAACGTTAATCATATATTTCTCATTTATAGTTTATTTAACTACACTTTTATTAGATCAGACTATATACTCGTAGCATCGAATGAGAGGTGCTTACTGCCCCTGAAACGTCAAGTTCTGCCAACTACCCGACGCCACAGCCTAGAAAATACCTGTCCTTTGTACTCATCACCGTGAGAAACCCGTAACTCATCATATATATAATTTTTGTAAGGTTTTCTTTCTTTTATTTTGATTTTGATTTCATTATCCTTGAAGTAGTTGCATACCGAATTGAGTCATTCAGTCGTATTTTTCGCCGTCAGTCTTTCAGTACCTACACGCAACTACCAGACAACGTGCCAAGTCTCCTTCTGAACGTAAACTGTGAAATATGGTGGATTTTTTATTATTGTTTTTATTAACGTCATTATTAATTCTCATTCATAAGAACGTCTTTAACATCTCCAACCGGACCTACAACATGGCGCTCCACATGGATCACGACTCTCTAAAGCAACATAAGTCAGTCCCCTGAACTCCCCTGCATTTCACATTTACATCCACCACGAAATACTTCATAAAGAAAAGTTTGCTTATTTTGTGTGAGGAACATTTTCGTTGGATTCAGACTCTGATCTTAATTCTGTATTAATAAATTTACTTTAAGTGTGCATTTAACACCTGCTCCAGTTTTGATTGAATCTGAAATCCTAGAGTAATTTAGATTGCATCTGTTGAACTTCGAGAACGGACATAAGAGCTGGAACATTTAATTCCACTTAGCATTTCATATGAGTCTGTATTATTATTATTTAGTGTTCTGTCTGACGACAGGTCCATATGAACAGGATCCTTCCATCCTTTTCTCGGACTGGGACCTGTTCATATACGTTCTTGGCAGATGATCCAGAAGTGATTTGCCATTGCCTTCTTCTGTGTGTAAATGGAGTAATTGTTGGGATGCCACAGAG
>NW_019060735.1:97813-117228 GCF_000696155.1 Zootermopsis nevadensis | reverse complement strand
TGTTCCCCCTCCCCCCCCCCCCCCCCCCAAGGTATGACGTTGGCGAAACGCACGGTTGGGTACCGACTACTGTACATTTGTTTTTAACTGTATACTTGTGTCGATGGTAAAACTTGGTGTGGTATTTTTACAACAGCAAGTGTCCTGAAATTTTTTTATTTTTATTTTTAGTGTTCTGTCTGACGACAGGTCCATCTGAACAGGATCCTTCCATCCTTTTTCTCGGACTGGGACCTGTTCATATACGTTCTTGGCAGATGATCCAGCAGTGGTTTGCCATTGCCTTCTTCTGTGTGTGAATGGAGTAATTGTTGGGATGCCACGGAGGAAAACTCCGTGTTGCCTAGACCACGGCCTTGCCCAACACAAGTTATAAATTCGGACACCGCCGGGAATCGAACCCGAGACCCCAGGATTACAAGGCCAGCGTTCTAACCGCTAGACCACCGTGGCACTCTATGAGTCTGTATACAATATAATAAAGTCACTTTATGTATTTGCCGGAAACATTGCACAGAATATATTCTTGAATAACTACACAGCAGAATGCTTTAATGTAAAAATATTGTGTTAATTAAGCTTCTTGATAAGTGATATATAATCTTCAGGTCATGACACAACCTCATATTTTATCACCGTTGATTAAAATCGATTATTAATGGACCTTTAATTAAAGGTTACGTGTCACGTAAGATCGATTTTAATATCCGGCTATCAGTTACGTAATTTTTAAAATGTTATGTGGCTTCTTACCATTGATTTACCCGTGAAAATACTCGAAACGTTCGGGGTAGCTGAATACTTCCAGATACGTGCCTCCCATTAAACACTTCAGATACATGTTCTTCTTCATCTTTATTATTGTTTCTATATTTCTTAGTTTTCCTGTCCTACTTTCAGTACTCGAGGAACGATCCATAATCACCGGTTCAAAACGCAGTTCCCTCGTGAAGACGCCTCAGAATCCCACAGCAAGTTTTGTCGCCAGTTTCCTAGTCGTGGCTTTTATAGACGAGACTGACATCAACGTAGATTACGAATTTCACTCAGCCAACCAGCAACCCCTTTCTCTCTTTGACGTCCTACAGAACATTTTCTCTGCTTTAGCAAGAAGTGTTTCACTCACTTCCCTTCTTCTCCTCACGCTACTCTGTCTGAGTTGATGCTCGTTTGTTTGCAGAACATGCAAGGTTCTTTAGAGTGAAACATTATGCATTTTGCAGCCTGCAGAATCCGGCGGTCGATTTAGCAGTGAGTTTCTGCTTGTGTAGCCCAGCGAAATGTGGCTATTTAATATTCTTCGAAAGTGTTTGTTCGGCCTAACAAAAACACATTAACATAAGTGCTTCTGAACTCCTCTTTATTTACACAGTCGAGTTTTATTCTTATATAAATTATAAAGATGTTGATGGAAGTGGTGTTAAAATTAACTCATATCAATGAAAATGAAGTGCTGTATTTCTAATTGCCAAGAACAATGAAGATTGACATTTAAGAAATAATAATTTTACCAGTTTTTTCAAGTCTATGAAACGTGGTTTCTTATTTCAGGTAATAATTTGGATTATAAGTATTTTAAAGTAGTGAGAAGATAAATATTTTAACGTATTTATTTATTTATTTAGTGTTCTGTCTGACGACAGGTCCATATGAACAGGATCCTTCCATCCTTTTCTCGGACTGGGACCTGTTCATATACGTTCTTGGCAGATGATCCAGAAGTGGTTTGCCATTCCCTTCTTCTGTGTGTGAATGGAGTAATGGTTGGGATGCCACGGAGGAAAACTCCGCGTTGCCTAGACCACGGCCTTGCCCAACACAAGTTATAAATCCGGGCACCGCCGGGAACCGATTTTTTTTAGTGTTCTGTCTGACGACAGGGCCATATGAACAGGATCCTTCCATCATTTTCTCGGTCTGGGACCTGTTCATATACGTTCTTGGCAGATGATCCAGAAGTGGTTTGCCATTGCCTTCTTCTGTGTGTGAATGGAGTAATTGTTGGGATGCCACGGAGAAACCGGGGAAGCCCCCGGAGGAAAACTCCATGTTGTCTAGACCACGGCCTTGCCCAACACAAGTTATAAATTCGGGCACCGCCGGGAATCGAACCCGAGACCCCCAGGATTACAAGGCCAGCGTCCTAACCGCTAGACCACCGTGGCTTATTTTAACGTATGAGCTATGAAATTAATGTAAGATACGGGACATTGCGTGGTTTCTGATTTATTATGATCTAAAACTTTCACGGCGAAACGAATTAACATAATCATCTCGAGCCATCAGCCGTGGTTAAAACCAATTTCCTGATAGAAACACTTTGCCTTTTACGTCATTCGATATACATTCGACGTGCAGCTTCAGTGGACGACACAAAAGGTGAATAGAGAATTGTGGTACCCAAAACTGTTGAAAGAGACCTCTTCAAAGAGATGACGAATGCTTTCAGTAACTCCCTGAATGTGTGAGTCTAATCTTCCTGATACTACCAAATATTTCAGAACGACGCAGTGTGTAAAGGGACCGAGTGCAGACTGGATTGATTGGGTTCGATTCCATATCACGGTATTTGGACTCGAGGAATGGCTCTGTGGCCCGGGACGTCACCTGTCCAGTCCATACTACAGCGCCTTCATGAAGTGGCACTAAGCCAGAGGCGGGATTTTAGGTGGATTCGGAGACTAGGTGGAACACGCACTCCATAGAGGACTTAACCTGATGCATCCTGTTGTATGCATATTTTTCCTTTGTTAAATAAGACCGTAATGATTTTGGAGATGTGTTGTTTAGATTTCGTCGAAGCATGCCGTGCAGAAATATAAATGACATTGGAACGGACAGTTCAAGATTTGTACCGTTTCATAAACATTTAAAAATTCATCTGATAGTTTTTGACAGTGATACTACGTTGTTGTGTATTAAATGGTAAAGTCCAAATAGTTGAAAGATAAGACAACCTGAGCAGGGGATTCCCAGACACCGTTTCTGGGTCCTTCATCATCACGAATGTCATGTCTGTTGGAGAGGAGGTTGGCCGCGTGACCTTTCGCAGCTGTTTGGCGCTGACACAAGATTTAAATATAATTTAACGTAATTTTTAAACTTGGAACTTGGCTGCAGCTGTGATTCATTTCGACGTGGTTCTGACCTCGCAAAACGTTCGTTAACGACGCACGCGGTCGGGTGAAGGAGCCTTCCTGTATCTGGTCACGCGTCAGTCACTGCGTGCAAAATGGTTTTAAGAACCTGCAACGTGTCGCGATTTTCCAAATAACAGTAAATTATTAATAATGTGTTTTAATTACATGTGGCCGAACACTGGCGTCTTACCGCAAAGACCCGGGATCAGTCCGGGTGACTTCCAAGTGAAAGTGGGGCAGGATTTTATCCGAGTTTTTCCCGGTTTTCTCAGGCACCAGTGCTTCATATAGGCTCTGCGAAGACCCTGATAAGGCAACATATCACAAACTACGGGGCAGAATAAATGAAACTTCAATTTACAGGTTTTTAAATTGAAATAAATGTTTGGGATTTGCTACTGAAAAATATGTAGACAAGTATTTCGATTGCAGACATTGCAAGCGCCCCAGGATACTCGGTTTGTGTTCCTACGCGACAAATCTCGTCCATGGCGCGGACGGTGTCAAAACATTAACGACCCAGCTGTCCCACCGATATTTGGTGACTAATGAACTTTCTGTGAGGGTGAGATATTTTAATTTTCTCGTTTGGATAATGACGAGTTCATGTTGTTCCCGAAATTTTGCAGAGACGCATACATCCATCTTGTTCGCAAGAGACCTTGTCGTCTCAAGGCCACGTGACGTATAAACAAACAGCAGTGTGGCTACAATCGGAAGAACGTGTGACGCGCTTGTAATGTAGACCTCTCTCACACTACGTTCATGCGGCGACGTTCTTGTGTTCCTTTGTCATCAGAAAGTGACAGTTGCTATGTCCGACCGGAAAGAAAGACAAATGGAGAGAGAGAAAAGAAGAAAGACAGAGAATGAGCGACGGAAACAATTCAGGACTGCGTCATCCCGTGTTCCACGTGCCAGCACTCATTTGCACACCGAAAGTGACGCTTAAAATGTTTTGTTTTCATTGCTACTTCAGTAATAAATACTCCTGGTCACAACAGAATTTATTGGACAAGAAATTTGTGTTTTATTCACAGGAAAGTAAACTTGATCAGTTGTTTTTGTAGCTTAAATGCGTCATGTTTGTGTTGATTAAATATATATTTATAGGATACAGATTATCCTCACCAGCTATCAGACGTAAGTCACTCCGCACAACACATCTTGAAAATAAACGTCTGACTACAAACTCATCATGAAAATGAAAAATCTACAAACAAACCACAGAAAAATATAATACATTGCATAAAAATATCTAATAATTTTAAAATTAAAATATTATAAAATTGATATAAACCTGAAGATGAGGTCTTATCCATCGAAACATGTCGTAAAAAGGCGCTAAATAATGTAAAATCGTATTAACGATAAAAGCGCCAAAATATAAAAAAAATAAAAAAAATAATATTTTATACTACATAATGTTTTAATATTATATAATTTTAACATCATTTAATTACAACGTTTGTGTATAGACTGTGAAAATAAATATATATTTGATCAATTGTGTTGTGATTACAGATACATATTATGACGTTTTTGGCTATTTTATAAATTTGTTGCCTCTAAATTTATAGTCTTAGACTTCATGTTCCGAAGACTGAAAGATCTTTGAGAAATCACTCAACGGATTCTAAGCTGCTCTGATGTTAAGACTGTTTACACATGTCTGGTATTTGTTTTCCTGAAAACCGTGTCGCATTTCTGAGTCATAACAATCAAGGAACGAACTTTTAATTACTCTGCTGATATCAAAGACGTGCTAATTAAATTGCAGACAATCATATTTTGCTTGTTGATCAAAAAACGTCTGAAGTTTTCATCATTCTGTAAATTTCTGAGAATTGAGAGAACATTTGTAAGCGATCTTCTGTCTCCGATAAATTTTGTACAATGCCAGAACAGAAGCCATCGAAAATTAGTCTGATTTCATAGTGACTTACAGAATTACCTTGTATTACGACTGATAGCAAAAGACAGGGATCACGAAGTAAGGTAGATTCGTATTATTTGTTCAAGGCACATATGAACGGGTACGTAAGCCGTTCATATGTTTGCTTTCCACTTCAGTGACAAAGTAAATACTAACCCAGAACTTCCCGATCAGTCAGTCACTTTTGTCGTCATCTTCCTACTGGATAAAGGAGGGGGCGAAGTAATATTGTAGCGTCAAGGTCAAATGTTTCGGGACGAAATATTTTGCGGTGTGCTGACGGCACACCCAAGGACCAAGCGTACGTTCCTTTGGTCCCTCCCCCGCAGACAGCATTGGTTAAGTGGGTGGCTCTCTTAACAGTGAGAATGCTTGCAAATAATTTCAAAAGTGGAATCAGTTTCAGATAGGGCAAAGTTTCTAGTACAGTATTTAGCTTCACGTCATGGCTTCAAAATCGAGCGAATTCTCTGCTGAGACAGTATACAGGCATACCTCGTTCTATTGCGCTTCGTAGATATTGCGTTTTTTTTTTTTACAAATTGAAGGTTTGTGGTAACCCTGCGTCGAGCAAGTCTATCGGCGCCATTTTTCCAACAGCACGTACTCACTTCGTGTCTCTGTGTCACATTTTGGTAATTCTCTCATTTTTTAGACATAATTCTATTGCACACTTAATAGACTGTTGTATAGTGTAAACGTAACTTTTATATGCACTGGGAAACCAAAAAATTCGTGTGACTCGTTTTATTGCGGTTGTCTGGAACCTACCCCGCAATATCTCCGAGGTATCCCTGTGTATGGCCGCGACGAGACGTTTTCCTGCAGCTGGGCATATGAAATTTTGTATTTAACTAACTGGATCATAAATGTACGTGCAGAACCTGTATGAAACATAATTCCACAAAGAAGGTGACTACAGGCAACTTTTAACTAATATCTTCAAAGTTTAACGTGGTCTAAAAGGAGACTATCGTAAGTTATACACAGACAGAGCGATAAATTATTCATTATTAGTCTCTAATTCATGATAGCCTGCTGACTTTGCATCGTATGAACGAGTGAGGCGTCTTAAGTTGTGTCCAGAAATTTTGTTTCGTTTTGCTTTAATATTCAGTAAGTCTAAATTAGCTTAATCTTACTTTTCTCATTAAGTAAGATCAGTTATTGGCTCGGTTTAATATATGTTCTTTGTCTTTATGTGTCATTATTCAAATAAATGTAGCGACAATGTTGTGACATTCCTTGACACTCGGAACAAATTTTAAGCTAGATGAGATCTCCGTTTTCTCATATCGTCTGTACTTTCTTACTACAGAATTGGGAGATCTTCTCTCTCCGTCTGGACTTGTATTCGGGAGGTAACTGGTTCGAGACTCGGCCTCTCTTCCAAAGTTTTCTTTTGTTTCCGTAGTGGAATACCGTGGGTACTTCGAAATATTGAACGGGCATCTCCTTACATACTGAACTTCTTCACATTCGAGTCATCCTTTCTTCGCCTTAGTCCACCTGGTTGGTTGAAGCAGATCAAAATTTTCTACGACTGAGGGAACGGCAAGTAATGAATATGCTCTTGCTACAGAAATAAATAAATAATATTAAACGGAGTGTCGGGGCAGCCGCCTACACTGGGCACAGCTGTTACATTCCCCGCAGCGTCGGAACGGACGAAACTGTAACGAAACTAGTAAAAATGATATAAGTAAAGAATTCTTAATAAATAATATTAAACGGAGTGTCGGGGCAGCCGCCTACACTGGGCACAGCTGTTACATTGAACTTCGCGTCGGAACGGACGAAACTGTAACGAAACTAGTAAAAATGATATAAGTAAAGAATTCTTCGTTCTTGCTTTGAGATTTTTATAGAAGGTTCTTACGCAAGCGAAATCATAAGCAGCCGGCCAACAAACTTACAGTATCCGTAGTAGGATTTGAGGTTTTCACGGCGGTGAATCCGAAGACCCGTTTCGGAGGTCATTGCTACCTCCATCATCAGAGAGATTACTCTGAAACGTTGGTAAACTTTTATCAGACTACACGGCGTAACAACCCAGAAGACAGCCATCTTTTGAGATATCCTGTCTTGTTTGTGAAGGGTTTCCCCGTTTAATAATATATTGCTATGTATTGTGGGGGATCTGTGTGAAATTACGCTTTGACCGAGATTAATGATAATGTCGCTTAAGTGAAGAACTACTTATCTGGCTGACATGTGATTTATTCTTAAATTATGCCTGTTTTTCTGAAGAAATCAATTTCTCACTTAATCCACATTTTCATGAATAAAACAGATAATGACAAGCCACTCGAAGCTTGTCTCCGTGTGATATCAAGACAGTGAAATAGATCAGTTTTGTTTGCATATCGTTTTGAAAGTAAAGTTGTGGGTATTTAAAGCCAAATACACTTCAGTTGATACAGCGTTGTGAAATATCTTGCCATAACACAAATTGTGAGTACGTAAAAGGACATAGAATACTTTAGGCGTCCAACAAGATGGGAAGTTTCTTGTGGCTTGTGCCATTATTATATTGAAACTTGTTGTTTCGTAGACGATCAATCGATCTCTCGGTATAAAAGTAGATCTGACACTCGAATAACGTATTGCTTGCCTTTATAAAAGCTTCGCATAAATTCCCGTTCTTGCTTCCTGAGTTGAAATAGCCATCATGAAGGATCGTTTCATCTTTTCCGAAACTAACACCGACCACATTTTATGTGACCCTTGTGTGTGTGTGTGTTTGAGGGGGGGGGTGTTTTCCATTCCTGCATTTCCGTCGCAACTGCACAAGGCGTCGTATAAACAAAGAGTGAAATCGGCTGTTGCTTTAGCTGCATTTGTAGTCAAATGCAGATTTTCCGTCTTATGTTCTGAAAGGAAAGGCCAAAGAAAGTTCAAACTTGCCTCTTTCGGTGTAAACTTTAAAATGAGCCTCAAAGTTTTCTTTCAAGTATGATGTGTACATTATTATTCTAGCATCAAACTTCTTTACGTAAGATGAGATGATAAAAGTTGCGTCATATTGTGATAAATATATATTTGTTTTAATATTGTCAGTCAAATCACAATAAAATTCCTATTAAATATTAAAATATTACTATAATTAACATTTAAATATTTAAAATATATTAAGATGATGTTCTCTATCGAAATGTTCGATTTACATTAAATCATCACTTTTTACACGACATGTTTCAGTTCACCTGAAGATGGTTCTTATAGAACTGAAACATGTCGTGTAAAAAGTGATGATTTAATGTAAATCGAACATTTCGATAGAGAACATCATCTTAATACATTTTAAATATTTAAATGTTAATTATAGTAATATTTTAATATTTAATAGGAATTTTATTGTGATTTCACTGACAAGATTAAAACAAATATTCTTTACGTAACTTGTTTCAGGCTAATTTCAGAACTTAATGAAGCATGTTATCGACATTGTTCTTACCTGTGGACGTATAGATAGGTACCAACATTCCGGAGGAGCAGACTGCCCTGAAGATGGAATGTTTCTCCGAAACGTTGATATCTACAGTGAACACAAAACAATTCCGAGCTTGAGTTACGTCACAGTAAGGTGGAAAGGTACGTTTAAGCAAGACGGCAAAAAGTCTGTCTGAGCATGCGCAGTGCAATTTAAAACATTTTCTCCTTAGTCTCTGACATTTGTATACATTGGCTTCTATACCACATTGCATTCTGTGTGTGTGACCAATGTTTTGTAAACCTGGAGATCGTAATCAGGAGTACGCTGTCTGGATTTCAACATGGCTCCTCCACACGGAACGCCTCCGGCTTGTGCATTGTGGACTGAAGTTGCTCTGCTCGCTTATCGCGCCCCGGAGGGCTTTTAATTACAGGACCAAGTCCGATGAACAAGTGACGTCACCGAGATGCGTACGTCACGCGCCTTAGGTATAACGACGCAGCCCTGCCACACACCGCGCTCCGTTCAATCGAGCTGTGCCGCGGTGGATGACGTCACATGTACAGTGAAAGAAGGTCACTTCCATGCTGAGCGTTGCGTATCAGGTCACTAGTACTCGTTTCTTCGAATCGACATTTATGTTGCGACAGCTGTTAGAAACTTCAGTACTACAAATCCTAATTTCCGTTTCAGAAGACGTTTCACTGTGATTGCTGTCGCACTCCTGGGTCGATCACAGCTTTCTTTCCGCCACTCAGTCATTGCGTTTCCATTTCGCTGATTCTGCCCCTCTGTCTTCTGAGGGTGTTAAGAGGTGTGTCCATAACGCAGTATAAAATGAAAATGGTTGTCTTCTTGGTTGCTGCACCGTGTAGTCTGGTAGAAGTTTACGGTGGAGATGGAGGAAGGAAGGGCCTGTCAAACTTCGGTAAATTTCTACCAAATGTTTCGGCGTAATAACCCCGAAGTCTTCACATTGACCGCCTTGAGAACCTGAAATATCTCTTAGGATATATTTTTCCGCGGGCATGTTTTCTGAACTAGAATCAGTTCGTACATCAACTGCGATGCCAATGTTCCTTCAGAACAAGGGATGTTTTATTCAGGAAGGCATCCATTTCACTTCTTTTAATACGGGGCATTCAGTACTTACACAATATGACGCATTACGTTTAACGATCCATCGTTCTAAATTCATAATTAGCACTAGAATAAAACATTACCAGTTTCTAGATGGTTTTGCTTTCGTTGAGCTTCGTGTAGGCCAACATTTTATGTTATATTCAGACTCTTTGAACCAGATTACAGTATCCACATTTCTTTCAGTGTAGACACTAAATAATCAGGCTTACCAACTCATCAGTAGTTTCGGAATATTGCGGGGAGACGGGCCTCACTCCCTCCCATAATGCATCATCTTCATACAGTTTAAATAAGTCATGATTATCGTAATTATTAGAATGAATTTGTGTACTTTGTTAGCTGTGACTCTAATGACTGAGATCTGTCCAGAAAATGTTCACATATTGAACTACGTACGCGATGTATATGTTCACCTTGTGGTCAGTTCGCATGGGACTCGTATGAGAATTAAAACAAAGCCCTTTGTAGATGGTTATTGAACACCGCGACCTACGTCATTTACATGCGGCCAGCACTGTGCGATCAATACAGAATCGCGACCGATTTGCTCGTGTCACTTCTAATTATACAACATGACATCTGATGGATCCAAATAACATGGCGACCAATTGATCAAATTACAACTGTAGTTTGAGAGCAGTTACACGGTTCGCGGGACCCTTTTATCTGATTCTAGAATCTGTCGTCACAAATATTTCAATCGGAGATAGTAGCTGCTGTCAATTGAGCACTACGACCTCCTCCCCTCCCCTCCCCTGTACCACTCCCCTCCCCTCCTTCCAGATCATTACCTATTTACAATAATAGATCTCCTTCCCAAGAGATTGTAATAAATAAAACAGCTAGGATTTTAATTTGCTATTCATTACGGATTTGTTATGCGTCAGGTTTTGGGTCATGTGTATTTTTTTATAAAGAGTTTGTTAATATTTCCTCGTCGAGTATCAGGACGACCAAATTAAGAAGGACTAGGTTGGCCGTGCGTGTGGCGCACACAGGGCAGGCCAGATATCATTAACATTTTATTCAGCAAACGTGAAGACAAGGGACAACTTGGGAAACCTAATCGTAGATGGTACATTGATAATAATAACACTGCCTGCAACTTGCAGTGTGTTTGGTCTGCGTTAATTGCATTGAAATAATGTGCTTTTTAAGTTTTCGTATTTTAAAAGTTAAACTTCTCTTTGTTTCATCTTTCTCCTTTAATTTATTTTTACATTGTTCTTTCTTTCTTGTCTTTTGTCGTCAGAATGACGAATATAACAGTTCGCCTGCAAGAGGATGTTTAGATTATTGGCAATACACGGGAATCAGAGAAGTTGCCTAATAACCACGGCGAACGTTCTTCTCGAGCCAGTTCCCTTGATATTGAAATTACAATAGTAGAATAACCTGTGTACGCGAAGACGTATGTTTCGACTCTGTAAATATCATTAGATATCATATGCTCTGTGTCACTGCGCCCCTAGTTGACGTGTTTTGTGAACAGTGCTTTACCCTGATAGAGACCACCTCCTGTCTAATCCTCATTTACTCCGAATCATTCTCTGAGGATTCAGTATGTGCTCCGTTGTTCAAAACATCTCTAAGATGACGTTTAATAGTCTCCGTATCCAGAATTGTATCTTTTCTGGAGATGTTATATCTAAACGCATGCATTAGGCGTAATTAATTGCTTTATATTTACTATCATGTAGTTTTCTCCGCGGCTAGTTGCTTATTTCATAAGCCCAGATGGTCTCTTAGACGGCTTTTACGATTACACGCAGCGTTTGAAAGTCGAAACAGGCTTCAGTTTTCTCGGCACTTCAATGAATTGGTGGGAGTACGAACGTTGGTTCAGATGATTACAGAGTTCTGAGGTTTCGAACACTTTAATTACTCCACAGCTTGACGGTAAACAAGTCTGTCCTGTAATCATACTTCTCTCGGAAACCAGTTCCAGTGTTATTACAGAGTTCTGCAATTGCACCACTTTGATTATCCGCTAATTAGAAACTGTAAGTGGCGTCATTTAAATGACTCGTCCTTAATCCAGTTTTTTTTTTCTATCCGAAACTATGTTGAAATTACCGTATAAGTGCGTTGTTGAATAGAGCGGCTAACCGCGTTGTTTGCGGACGTAACTTCCAATTCACTCGTTCGACACGGCAATTACCGGTTGTCTGTCACTTAACTGGAAATGGTCACATCAAAATTCTCCTCGCCAGGCCTTCCGGCTACTTCCGTTCGTGTAACACAGACGGATTTCAGGGGTTGTCGCTTTTGGAGGGGCGGAGCGCTCACAAGCCTCTATCTAATTCTAGATCCGCTTAGTTTCAAGCACGCGGGTTCGAATTTCGCTCGAAACACTAATTTATACTCGCGATTGTCCTTGTTGACGTGTTATATGTACGATGTTAAAAAATTCGCAAGGACGAAACCTGCGAGGACATCAAGTATTTTCGATTATACCGAAGCACTGTCCCGTGGCGAAATTTCTTTTAGGTATATTGAAATTTCCTGTCATTTTCGTAATCATATCAGTAATGCGTAATTTATTCTGGTTCGGCATCGAGTTCATCAGCCATCTCAGGTTCGTCGTGGCGTCTGGCGACTTCCATTGTGATAACTTACAGTAGCTACTTCAGAAAACAATATGAGCAAAAAATGAACAAATGGACGAGAGATCTAGACAATCCTTAATGAATGTTAAAGTTGTGCCTTACACTTAGCTAAGGACCGTGCCGAGTAGAAGTATGGAGGAGTGAAGGTATAACGCCACGAATTCTTAACCTCGTCTTGAGAAGGGGATGTGAAATCAGCTTAACATCCCGGCCGTGCTTTATTCTCCGGGAAAAGACCCCGGTGCCCATTGGACAGCTGGTCTGGTTGCAGAAGCTGGAAGAATCATAATTTCTTCACTCTTGTCAGGGATCTAACCCCGGTCGCCCAGTCTCTAGTCAGACACTACAGTGACTGAGCTAACCCGGCTGTCGTAAGCACGGCCAAAACACTATGAATAAAAGTGCTAGTGTAATTGTTGTATAAAAAAGTGAAAATTAAAAGAAAATAAGAAAGAATGATGGAAACAAACGCAAAGAATAATGAAAATTATTATTTATTTGTAGTGTTCTGTCTGACGACAGGTCCATATGAACAGGATCCTTCCATCCTTTTCTCGGACTGGGACCTGTTCATATACGTTCTTGGCAGATGATCCAGAAGTGGTTTGCCATTGCCTTCTTCTGTGTGTGGTGAATTAAGCACCATTCCCTGACATTACATTGGGGTATTGGGATGGAGGTATAGCTCCACGCATTCTTAGTCTTGGCACTAGATGAGAGGTCAATAATTAGAACGCATCTCTGGTCGCTCTGCCCCTGGGGAATTCCTCCCACCCCTCCCTGCAACTATAGGACAGGGGTAGGTGCAAGATTACGTGTGATGTACAGTTTTTTGCTGAAGCCTGGAATCAAACTCCAATCATCGGGCTCGTCGTCCGTCGCCGCACTGACCGAAGTGCCCCTGTTCATTCGGGTGAAAGTAAGAAAGAAACGAAAAAAGGACTAATAAAGTGACCACAAATGTGACTGATATTTGAATGGAAATTAGCTAATGCGAAAAATGTATTAAGCTTGGAGAGTCATTAGGAATTGCCCTGAAATTGAACCGCGTCTATGAACCTTTCTGGATCCGGCATCTGAAGGTGAAAATTATGACGTCACAGTTCACATAATGTCAGCTCTGTGTGCCTTGATTGTAAAGTAACGCTAAGCATCAGTTCTCTAAATTATATCAGACCACACTTTAATATTCGTTCTGGAAAACCTGCTAGTGACATCTGAGAGCCTGAATTAGAAATACAGTATTTTCTGTTAATTCAAAACATCGTTTGTTTTCAGTTTCAGACCTGCCCGTGTCAGGAATGTTTTAATGTTTCATGAGAGAGCAATGAATATATTAAACCTTCGTTTATGCACACAGGATTACTACTGTGTACTGACATAGTTATACGGCAATACGAGATGATTTCTCAACTTGAACACGGACGTAAAATACACGATTCACACAAAATTACATTTTCAAAGAATATGTCAATATAAGTTCAAAGGGGCACTGAAAATGATTAATTGGAAGGAGTTATATTAAAATGAATATGTTATTAATGATATGGGTATTGTTATTTTTGAGATGCTTCAGGGTTATTTTGTGATATCGACATATATGAAGCCACTTATCATTAAATAGTGTTAGAATTAACAGTCCTCAAAACATTCCTAAGAATATAGTCTTCCATTTAAATCGCAACTCGTAACTACTGTACATGAGCCCTGTAACCCACAAAATGTTGAAACATCTGAATTCTTGCTTGAAATCGTTATGGACGTAATTTCATGTTTCTCACATAAAAACGCCTCCTTTGCCCCGAAATTTTGTCATAACACTGCATTTGTCACTCTTGGGTAAGCAGACACATTTATTGGGGTAATTTGTGGTACGTTTCCTTCTTCGTCAAGTCCATCTACCGCCCTGGTGTCCATGCAATCCGTCGCCTGGCCTTACCATCACCTATCACCATAACAACCAGTGCATTAGCCAGTAACCTCAGTGTCTGTCCTTAATCGTACAGTTTTCGGGTACCAACCAGACTGGTTGTAATCAGTGTCTGTCCTTAATCGTACAGTTTATCGGGTACCAACGAGACTGGTTGTAGTATTAACACTTCAGTTTTTAGCCGGATGGCTTACTAGCAATGGAAAGTCTTGTTTACATATGAACTGTCTTCTACTCATCTTATTACATCTGTTTATGTTTACCTGCCTCATGGCACACTGATTCACTATGAATGTAGGCCGCACCCGCTAGCGGCAGAAGCTCGTACTACATCCGGTTCGCCCTCTATTGACACAGTCTTGAAACTTTCCGATCGCACCTCGTATAATGGCTTGGTGTAATCTGTTAATATGCACCCTCGTTATGGTTAAATGAACGTGTACTTACGCTTAATATGGAAGGATATACTCCTGTAAGCATCATAAATGTAATGAATGACAAACGATGTCCTTACAGTGTCTAGTAATACTTTCTGCGTCGTGCACCCCTGCAATGAGGACATTAATGAGTGAATGCGTCTAGGCATCGTTCAGTTTAACCCAGACGTATAAGAGGGAAATGGACCACATGATCTGTTTCTGCTTGATTTGTTCATTCTCTTCAATAATAAATTCCTTAATACTTTATAAACCCTTATCCAAAATAAGCTCGTTCTGTTAACTGACCTCAATATCGATCATTTGTTCTCGTGGTAATTTAATAAAGACCGACTGCTTTCTTGTGGTCACGGCAATGAAACTTCGCGTTTCATAAAAATTCGGAAAGTTCTTGACTAGCCGAATGACTGTCATCTTCTCAGGAACCGAATTTATTAACATTATACAGGCATACCTCGTTTTATTGCGCTTCGTAGATATTGCGTTTTTCACAAATTAAAGGTTTGTGGCAACCCTGCGTCGAGCAAGTCTATCGGCGCCATTTTTCCAACAGCTCACTTCGTGTCTCTGTGTCACATTTTGGTAATTCTCGCAATGTTTTTTAGACATAATTCTATTGCACACTTAATAGACTACAATATAGTGTAAACATAACTTTTATATGCACTGGGAAACCAAAATATTCGTGTGACTCGCTTTATTGCGGTGGTCTGGAATCGAACCCGCAATATCTACGAGGTATGCCTGTATTACTTTACTCTTCTTATTCTTCTTCCTAAGACATCCCCACTTTATTTCGACCATGTAATAAAGAATTCTCTAAAACTCCGCTCTGTTTAGTATTAAATTAGACCACGACTGGTTTATGACACGTTCGTACGAACTGGTCATTAATAATCATCTTATCATTCGTCTCTAAATACAAATGATTTGTCGTTTTTAAATGACGAAATAAATTGGCGGAGAAAGTGTTTTTAGTTGCAAGGAAGGTGACGTCGTTAAAAGACAAATAATAAGGTAAGTTGTCTTGTTGTAAATCTGTTTGCGCCTTTGCTCATGCGTTTGTTTCTGTTTCAGGTAAGTGCAGTGTGTCTATTCTGCATCCGTTGAGAATGACGTCATTACGAAGTCTGGTGAGTGGATATTTGGAACATGTGGATGATTAACTGGGAAATAGGACAACGTCCTCTGAAAATGCTGTAACTTCCGGTCCATAATTTGATTGCAGTCGTCTTTAATATTAACTATCTGAAAAATTGCTACTATGGATCGTGGGCCACGTACCGGCCAGGCATCGCACAGTTCAACGTCGAAAACATTAACGCGTCGCTCTGCACGCACGTCGCCTACACGTTTATGGGACTGAAAGATGGCGTCATCGTCTCTCTGGATGAGTACAATGACTTCGAAGAGAACTGGGGAAAAGGTCAGTTCGCAGAGTTAAGCCCGAGTCAGTCACAAGGATGCCAGATAATAAGTACACTTCTTTGTTTGTTTGTTCTGTCTGACGACAGGTCCATATGAACAGGATCCTTCCATCCTTTTCTCGGACTGGGACCTGTTCATATACGTTCTTGGCAGATGATCCAGAAGTGGTTTGCCATTTCCTTCTTCTGTGTGTGAATGGAGTAATTGTTGGGATGCCACGGAGAAACCGGGGAAGCCCCCGGAGGAAAACTTCGCGTTGCCTAGACCACGGCCTTGCCCAACACAAGTTATAAATTCGGGCACCGCCTGGAATCGAACCCGAGACCTCAGGATTACAAGGCCAGCGTTCTTACCGCTAGACCACCGTGGCCCTGTCTAAGTAGCGTTTAATAAATCAGTTTTACGTTGAAGAAAACACAGCGCGTATCCATTAAAAAAAGTTCAAGTAGATAATGCTGTTTGGGGAAATAGCGCCTGTTTAGTCTGAGATGCAACCATGCTTATAACTTGCGTTGAGGAGTGGTGGAGAGGAGAATATTTTGAGGGGGGTGGGGCCGTTGAAGCTGGAAACAATTGCAAAGCGAAGAAGTTCATGGTCTGTAGGTCCACTGCACCACTGGAGTGATCAGATGAGATGGGTGTGGCATGTCGCACGCATGACAAATTCTAAGGCTGATGAATGTTTGGTTGAAAACCGTCAAGAGACGATACCGCTTGGGAGAAAATATTGAAAGGAATTTTAAGAATTGCTCAGGATACGGAGCAGTGGCGGGTTCTTGTGAGCACGGTGGTGAGTTGAACATTTAGTTTCCTTAAAAGGCTTGAGTTTCTTGATCATGTGAGCGACTATCAGCTTCTGAAGTTGGATTTTGTTCCGTAGAGTTGGCAGGTGCTGATATCAGATATGCTTATAAGTAATTGTTCTGAGAGAAAGTGAATAACGCAGAGGTATTTATCTTAATTTCTGAGTTCGGAGTCGGAATTTTGCATTTCGCCTTGAATTTTAAGCTCGTTAAATTTCAAAGTGAGCGACGGAACTTCGCTGATGAGTTTTGATTTCAACAGCTACAAAAAGAAATGTCGAGATGGTTTCGCCCCCAGGAGCAACCTGCTGTATGAATGAACGCCACTTTTAAATTATCCGAAGAACTGAAGTTAGAGCGACAGAGAAAATTAACTGTTTATGAATAGGACATACGAGGCGCGTCCCAAAAGTAAGTTTCCCGGGGGCCGTTTACAGAAACAAAACACAATTTCATGGAAATATTTATTGCAACAGATACAGCAAGTGTCCAGCTATTTTTCAACATATTCGCCACCGGAAGTGAGACATTTGTCATACCGTGAAATACGAGGCTCGTCCACAAAGTAAGTTTCCCTTGGGCCGTTTACAGAAACAAAACACAATTTCATGTAAATATTTATTGCAACAGATACAGCAAGTGTCTAGCTATTTTTCAACATATTCGCCACCGGAATTGAGACATTTGTCATACCGTGGGACCAACTTTTGAATACCTGTGTCGTAGAAGTCTGCCGCCTGGGATTGGAACCACTGTGTGACAGCCATCTCCGCCTCTCTGTCATTCTCAAAACGCTGACGCTGACCGGACAGGAATTTCTTGAGGTGTAGGAAAAGATGGAAATCACTGGGAGCGAGGTCCGGGCTGTAGGGTGGATGATTAAACACCTCCCAGCTGAACTCCTGCAGGAGACTTGCTGTCCGTTGAGCCGTGTGCGGCCTAGCGTTATCACTGACCGCACTTCACAGTCGGCGGGAGCTGGAATAAGAACCTCCATCTTCAACAGCTGCAACGATGCTACTGTGAGAACGCGGGAAGTTCCGTTAGTGCATGCGCCATGCTACGTCATTGCTCTATCACGTACGCACAGTCGCTTCTCGCAATATAAGGTTTGCTAGCTGTGGGACGAGTGGGAAACTTACTTTTGGGACGCGCCTCGTACATCGGCTGTAGCTTTCGTATTTTAAAGGACGATCACATCAAGAACATCAGATGAGCGGGGCATTTAACACGCGCGGGACAGGTGAGAAATTCATACGTGACATTGGTCCTTAAAACTTTAAGGGAAGAGACGTGTGAGGCCTAGGTGTAATTGGAGTATAATATTAAAATTGATTACAATATATATATAGTAGAAGGGATTGAATTCATACGAAAAAGTTGCTGGATTTTTTCGATACGATAATGGACCTTCGAGTCCCATAAATGGTGGAAGTTTTGTTATTGGCTGTTTCATATGATGCATCGTGGTCTCTGCTAATAGTCACTTCGTACGTCCGCCGTGCACCCGTGGATGAACGAACGAGTTCGCTCTGAGCCCAGTTAAGTGCCGGGTCAGGGTGAAGCCATAGATGTTGAGGTTTATCGCAGGCGGGACTTCGTGAGCAGAAGGTAGGGGGAACATTGGTGCTTGGGTAAGAACTTGTCTCCAGTGCAGTACCAAGATGTCGGCCCGATGTCCCTCGTTACGTAGCTCGGCTTTGTACTGTCAGAACACGTCTAAGCACCTCCTTCCTTACACGTACCGATGAACATTCTTACTCTTAACTGTTTTAACGAGTGTTTCTCAACTGCATGAGTTATATGACGTCAAATTAGGTGTTGTGCGATGTATACTTACTGTACGTTAGTGCTTGCACGTGTGTTTGTGCGTGCGATGGGCCTGCTTCATGATCGGAGACGTCGAATATTTGCAATAAATTACATATCACGACATACGTAAACATTTAATTTGTCGAAAATTTCCATTTTGTAATTAACTAAAAATGACCGACGGTGGTCTAGCGGTTAGAACGCTGGCCTTGTAATCCTGAGGTCTCGGGTTCGATTCCCGCCGGTGCCCGAATTTATAACTTGTGTTGGGCAAGGCCGTGGTCTAGGCAACACGGAGTTTTCCTCCGGGGGCTTCCCAACAATTACTCCATTCACACACAGAAGAAGGCAATGGCAAACCACTTCTGGATCATCTGCCAAGAACGTATATGAACAGGTCCCAGTCCGAGAAAAGGAAGGAAGGATCCTGTTCATATGGACCTGGCGTCAGACAGAACACTGAATAAAATAATAGGATAAGGTACCCGTGATTTCTCTACTTGGTTTCATGAGACGATGTCTTTTTCAACCAATTTTTCATCGCATGAAAACAGCTACTAACACCATCCTGTCTCATTTGAAGTTGACACAAATCCTACATTGGCGTTGTCTGACGAGGCTGAATGTCAATACGCGCCTCACTAGACTGCAATATGAGGTAATGTGTACTCGTAGTTAGATCTAACGAGTAATTACGTATCAGTGCGTGGGATGAGCTACTTGTTGGGGGGGGGGGACCCA
>NW_019060735.1:43955-56396 GCF_000696155.1 Zootermopsis nevadensis | reverse complement strand
ACGTGAATTTTTTTCGTACTGGGAATCCAGACTAAATACGAAGTTAAATAATTTCAAGAATTTTATCGTCGCCCTCTTCATTATGTGGTTCATCAGCTCCCAGTGCCCCCCCCCCCCTTTTCAATCGCGTCTGTCGCACTAATCTTTGCGCATTTCGATTTCCACAGACTTTTATTTTCCTCGTGTTAATATAAATGCGAAGAAACTCACTGTCAGTTTAAATAGAGCGACCGCAAATCGGCCAGAACCATCTGGTTCGTTGACTGCACAAAAACGGTGCCAATTCTCGACCTACGCAAGTGTTTTCCTTTGCCTCAGACCCATTTCCTTCCAGCTGAGCGTCTGACCGGACGCCACGTGTGCCGGTGACCTTCGAACTTTGAAGCGCACAGGCAAAATGACGAGTTAGGAAGCTTGTGTCCAGCTTAAGAGGGGAAGTGAACAGAATTTGAGAGGATTTTAAAGCAAGTGCTAAGGAGCTATGTTACCTACTGTTAAGAGAAAGTGACAGATCACTGGGAAAAATACATAACAAGGAACTTGTTAATTTGTATTCCTCGCCTGTTATCATCATCAGGATGATTAAATCAGGACGAGATGAATCGAACTTCATCTGGCATAGGAGGAAAATTACATAACGTTTTGGCTGGAAGTGTCCAGGCTGTGGAATATTTAGGCATAGGTGGAAGGATAATATTAAAATAGATCTTGGGGGAACTGAGTTTGATGATTGAGGTGCGCCATGATGTGGTCTGGTCGCTGCCTTATGTGATCACGGTGATGAGCATTCGGGTTACATAAACGTAGGGAATTTCTTGGCTCGCTGAGCAACTACCATCAGCTCAAGGAAGACAGTGCCATGCATTCGTTTGGTTTAATAAGTTATTACGAAGCCCTGACAACGTACACCTGCAAAATTTATTTACTGTCCAGTGAAATTATAGAATGTTTCGTGTGGCGAAATGAAAAATATGGGAGACGCCTTGTCTTGTCATATATTTGAAGGTACTATACTCACATTCGACTAGAGATACTGAGGAAGACCACTAAAACGTCACTCAGGATAGCCGATGTCCCACCCGAACACCTCTCGAATACAAAGAGTGTTCACAAGTCACACCCTAGGATGGATACGCTTATGCTCGTTGCTTCGACACAGGCATCCAACAGAACGAGTAATGGCGGACGAACTTTCTAGTCCTCCAGAGCGACAATAGGATGTGACAAGAAGTCAGTGCTCATTGTACAAATCAGTCCCGAGACCGCTGAGTCTTCCTGCTTTAATAAGTTATACTATTTTCAAGTAATTGTAAAAGCGTTGCCCACGTACACATTAAATTACATCCTTTCAGAGTTCGGTAAGTTGGGTGCACTGGAATTGGATTTCGTTTATTTAATTGCAACCTCTGATTTCGCCCGTCTGCCCCCCCCCCCCCTCTCCAGCAGACAAACGGTGTTCGTGCTGGCAGCTGTATTCACAGAGGGTCTCGTCTTCACGGGGAGGAGTAAAGCAAACGATAAACGAAGGCTTAGTGGGTGTACACACAGCGCTTCTAACTTTAAGAATTAACAAGTGAACCAGCAGCGATTGTCATAGTGTTCCTCTCTATTTTGGTAAACACTCGTCTTTCAGTTCATATTACTTTGAACTTGCGGTCGACTAGTGTATCGTTAAAATGATGAATGAACGCTGCCTCATTCTGTACAACATTTCATTCATCTTAAGAAATATTTTTTGTAAACCATTTTCTGTGCCACGAACGAATTACATCGCTTTGTAACTGGTTCTTCCGTGTATGCAGTTGGCATGTGACTTTATTCATGAATAAAAATCTCCGCTGTCATCTCCATACAACGTCACAGAATTTTTAAATACGATAGGAGATACTGCTTTTCCAGTTTGCATGGGTCGAGGCTTGAAAATACTGAGGCTTCTGCTTTAAGCTAACCTTTGGAAACACCCCGCAAGGTTGGTATAGTTTTTTCTTAAATTTTTATACAAGTATAAAACAAACTAATATATATTTTAATGAAAAAGAGTTCAAAAGACTTTCGATGTGTAGATAATTGACCCATTTCTAGCTTTCCATATTCATGCCGCGTTATAACATTCATAATCCTTAATAGATGAATGGGACTTCCGAATGTTCTTTCACGTTCATAAATCTCGATTTATGCAATTAACGCACAGACATGACTTTCACATCAGTTAAATTACTCGAAAAAAAAAGTTGGATTTATATGTGGCTTTGAATGCAATTTTGTGACGGTAGTAACAGCGATAAAATCATTACAACGGCTCTGAATGTGCAGAAACCGGCTTAACCAGGAAAGCCTGCCCGGATCGTTACTTCCGTTTCCGGTAAATTAACAGTTGCATGTGATAAACGAATTCGGCGCCATTCACACAAATAATTTTGTTTCATTCCTATGTAGCTGTACAGAATGTGACAAAATCACAAAATATTGTATACATATAATTCTCTGGCAGTGATTTCAGTAACCACTTGTGGGTATGATAAATATATCAGGGGATCAGGTAATGACAGATACGTTTTGTGCATTTAAACAATTTTTTAGGAAAATTAACATAAAAAATATATATTGTTTCTTTCTGTTAATGTGTTATTTGTGGTCTGTCCCTGTTGAATACCTCATATTTACACCGTAGTCGTGAAACAGGACTTATGTCATGCATAAAGGATATGACATTAAAAAATTAATAAAAACATAACCTCAAAAACCCTCTTCAGACACTTACTAATAAGTGGGATAATAAAGAATTATGTGTCTAGTGGCGGAATTTTTGAACATGGCAACAAAAGTTTAGGTTTCATGAGATCAGGAAGGGAGAGAATTTAATGTAGGTTGGAGAAAAGTGCATAATTAGGAGCTTTGTGGTTTCCGCTATTCAGCAATTGAAGATTGGTTTTTCCAAAATGAGCTTATTCAGTTTTTGCTCGTATTTTGTTGTTGGCATAAACATGTTCCTTCTACAGTCTTGTATGTTCTGTTTAAATTGTGTGTTCTACACTGCAGTAAGTATCAGGTTAAAGGTAATACAAAATCAGGGAGTTTCCCACATTGTCCTGAGTCTGTGTTAAGTACACATGCATGACAGCCACTTTATTTCTGTAGCAACAGGTGACTGTTACAAATATGGAGACGAGCAAGATTGAAGAAGAAATGAATGCAGACAAAGCAAAGCAGTTACTTCATTCTCTAGAGGCAGATTCAGGTTGGAGGCATTGTCTTGTTAGCACTATAATGATAGTTCACAATAATGATTTGTGTTACACTAGATGCATAACATGGTTAGTATTTTACATTATATTTTCGTGTTATGTTATATTCTATAGTAAAATAAATATATGCAGCTACACATGTTTTTTGCTTTTCCTCAAAAATTAGTTTTTGACTTTATTTATTTTGGGAAAAAGAACGCTTTTGATTTAGGATCATATCCAGACGCTCAGTCCAAGGCCTCGTCTTTATTAACTTTAGAAGTAATTAAATTTGATTTTAGACTGTGTCACCTTTCCAGCACTGGGCTTTCAAATTTAATTTGCTGGGCAGTGACTGAATCTTTGTTGAATGTCAGTATGCTGAAGAGAGCAGCATATGTTCATGTCTGTCGTATGTGTTTCAGGAGGAAATGGAGGATCGGCCACGTATATCAACCCTCATCAACTCTCTGGCCAATTATAGTAACACAATCCCAGCAGCGACTGATCCTGATGCCAAGCCTCAGCCGAGTGCTCGCATGGGAACACTCATTGGTGTCTATCTGCCGTGCATCCAGAACATCTTTGGTGTCATCCTATTCATCCGTCTCACATGGGTCGTAGGCACTGCAGGCGCATTCATGGGTTTCCTCATCGTTTTGTGTTGTTGCTGTGTGGTCAGTTTTTCCTTTTTGCTCAGCTGTATTTGTTTCATTTAAGAGACTTTATTTTCTTACGATATTTTCGTTGTAATGTGTGTCTTTTGTTGTAGAAAAGAAACGCATGTTTTTAAGATGTTTATTTAGCTGATCTTCTTAAATGCCAAATAAATGAAGGCATTATGACACTGGTTTTTATTACATATTTTGTGTATTACATAATTAGAGGCTGATATTTATGGCAGGAAGGCAGTTTCATGATCCTATGCTCCATTTCACTAAGTTCTAGTAAGTTTTTTAACAGCGACTGTTCTTCGTTTGCTTTGACGTGAAAGGAAACAGTAGCTGTGATTATTATGTACTGAATTGGATCACTGTATTGTGTAATTATATAGTTCTTGCTGGTCTCACCAACCTAGATTGAAGTATTTGATATAACGAATCATAAATCTTTTTCTGAACTCCTTGTTTTCTTTTGCCATATTCCACTTTTGCCTCCTGTTCTTTAAATTTATTTAAGATGGAGTCAGTATGTTCCTTTAAGTGCTTTACAATTCAGAAAAATGTTGTGTTTGGTACTAAGAACATATCTTTTTTATATATCTTAAGCGTTCCTAGCTTTTCTTTCTGTGTGCTAAAAATTATAATGAAATTTTATTTCTCTGTCTGTGGGAAGAACAAATTAGCTGTGTATAAGAGAAAAGTGCTGAGGGGAATATTCATACGTAATCGAGATGAAGTAACAACACATTGGACAGAAATAGTTCTTAGTAAACCTGTTCTACTAATAATGGCAGTCAGTAAATCAAGGAGGATGACATAGTTGAGACTTATTACAAGCATAGAAAAAATTAGAAATTCTTATAATGTTCTGGTATAAAAACCTGATGTTTCAAAGGATTGTATTAATAGACATCTTAAAGATAAACGCTGCGATTGTGGAGTTGTTTAAGATGGTCGAGGATGGGGTCCAATGAGAGGAGTTTTTAGGGCTTTAGTCAATATCCAGGGTAGTCTGGGATGGTGTGCTTGTGCTATTATGAGTGTTTGCATGCTGCTGTGTCATGTCGTTCAAAGACGTCAATGTTAACGTAGGCTGCATAGTCTAGACTAGGGGGGTGTGTGCCTTGTATACATAGATATGGAATATGCCCCTATATAATCTTACAAAATGTATAGCATAAAAGTCTGGCAGAACAAAACATGCTTGGCTTCCAACATCTCTGTTTGAGATCTAAGCACTAATAATAAAGAATTGAATTGAAAAATGAAAGTGTTCTCATATTATGATTTACATCCATTTATTTCAACCTGCCTCAACAGTTTTATTTTTAGAACTACGCCTCTGGGTGTTTGTGAATCTGTTAATGATCTTTCAGGTTTCGTAAAAACATGGATTTAGTCAAGTGTTCCCACATACTGACTTTAGCATCATGTTACAGACAATGTTGACGGCCATTTCCATGAGTGCCATCGCAACAAACGGAGTTGTGCCTGCTGGAGGTTCCTACTTCATGATTTCAAGGTCACTGGGTCCAGAATTTGGTGGTGCAGTGGGAATGTTGTTCTATACAGGCACCACACTAGCAGCAGCTATGTATATTGTGGGAGCTGTTGAGATAGTTCTTGTGAGTATTGTCATGGCCTAGTGAAGGCGTAAGAATTTCCTCATGAAGACGTGGGATTATCTTTTAACACCACAGTGTTTTTGTTTTCTGACCATTCCTCATGTATCATGTAATTTCGTTACAGACGTATATGGCCCCAAGTTTATCCATATTTGGGGACTTCACCAAAGATGCGAGTATCATGTACAACAATTTTCGAGTCTACGGTACGGGCCTGTTGATGGTAATGGGCCTCATCGTGTTCGTCGGTGTAAAGTTTGTCAATAAGTTTGCTACAGTTGCGTTGGCCTGCGTACTGCTGTCTATCGTGGCTGTTTATGTCGGCATCTTCGTCAACTTCAATGGCAATGATAACCTCTTGTAAGTACTCTGACATGAACAGACATCAGATGTTCAGGCACTAAGAATGTTTTATTACTTAAAATAGGAATCCCTAACTTTGAAATAGGCACATGTATTTTCAAAATAGACACTGTGACTCTTATTACAAATTCTTCCTGATACTAATTACGATATAGAACCAGGAAAAGGCTGAGTATTAATATGATCTGTTGGAACAATACAAAATATGTGATACAAGTGTTGTCCATCATCGCGTAAGACCAGAAGCAGAAAAGTGTTACGTGGGTCATACGTACCTTTTTATTAAAGTATTGACTCAAACTAGAACACATTTACTATTGAATAACACTAACTTTAACACACAAATGCAAGTTTCAGAATGTGTTTTAACACACATTTACTTCTTCAAATGTGAATTTGTGAACAATGAATATGACAAATGACATACACCACAACCACTGCCACAATCACTTCAAAATCTCATTTATTATGATTTGTAACCACTGCCACAATCACTTCAAAATCTACATGTTTACTCATTTATTACGATTTGCTATAATTTGTACAATGTACAAATGTGTATGAGAAACTCAAAGTTCATAAAGGAACGTGTTATTAACACTTTGTACCGGAACTGTTCGATAACTGTTTAAACTGTCAAATATTCTGTGCCACAGAGTTTTAAGAGGTGTAGGAAAGATTTATAATTAGATTTAAATGAGAATTATTTACATTTGTTTATGAAACTCACAACAGTATTCAGAAACATATCATAATTCACACATAAATATTGATACATCTGTCACAATTCCAGTATTCAGAGGCATACAAGTTGATAATTCATATACATGTACAGTAGTTAACAGTTTACAGTTTAGTTTCATCGTCGATGATAGTCTTAATGCTCTTTGTCGTCAAAATAAGTTACTCCCGCCAGTTCACTCTCAAATTATATAAATCAAAACACTTTGCCAAGTACAGATCTAAGTTGCTCTAGCAGAAATATTCTGTAGTAAAAATCTTAGTGGATTTTCTGATTTGTTGTATTGTAGTTCCTTTTTTGCCCTGTCTGAGGATCTGAGTATAGATTTGGTTGAATTTCATTATCATCCACACTGTTCATGCATGGAGATCAGTGAATGGGCTCATCAGTATTTTTGTAATTCAACAAATTTAAAATTTATATTAATACTAATCATTCACAAAGTTTGCAATAGCTGCATCTGTACTAATGTCAGGTTGCGAGTGAGATGAAACCAGTTTTTATGTTTAGCAAGTGTGTCCTGATTTTTCAGCATGTGTGTTCTGGGAAAGCGTCTCCTCAAGGATATAAGCTTGGACGACTGCCACAAGAATTCGTCCGGCCCTCTTTATCAGGTTTTTTGTGGAAATTCATCTGCTAATGCAAGTTTATGTGATCCATATTTTGAGGCAAATAACATTTCTAAGGTTCGTGGCATCAAGGGCCTGTCTAGTGGAGTGTTCCTTGGTAAGTTGTATTATCATGAAATAAAGAGATTGTGACTTGAAACTTACTTTGAAAAGGAAAAACTTTTATTTAACCCTTTGGTATGGCTAGAACAGTAGAACATTATGAAATTAATTCTTTTTCTATGGCTCTCCGGTCCGTATTCGGTCCATGGCCTCCTCAATTCTCCTCTTCCATTCGGTCCTCTGTTAGGTCCATCTGTCCGAGGCTTTGATTGAGGTTTTAAAACATCTTCTTTTTACGGTGCAAGGTTGTTAGCCTTGCTACCAACCCCCAACCTGGAGAACCAGGGTACCTGTCTTAGTCTGACCTCTCCCCCTCGACCTATCTGGCTAGGGAGACCCTACCAGTAGCTATACTACCACCAGCATAGCTCTTGGGGTCACTGAGGTTCTCGAGCCTCACCACCACGAGAAAGTGCAGGTACCATTAAGTGGGGATAAAATTAATTATGTAATATAATTATCTGTATCCCACTTAATTAATTCTTAGAGCCAAACAAATTTCTTTAGAACTCTGGTTTAGAGTGCTTTTGAAAAAGCATGTTCTTTCCTTAGGGTGAGAAAACGTCTCATAACCATGTAAAACAATCAAAATAATTAGTACATATGTTTGTATGTAACTCCTTGACACTTTATAAATTACTTGAGATGATAAACATTTTGAGCAGTCAGTGATGATTTTTTTATTGAATTTCAGATAATATTCAAGACGGCTTCCTAGAATTGGGTCAGTTTATTGCACAGTCCAAGGATCCGGATGAAATAGAGCCACTGGATCGGCCAGTGTACAATCAGGTGTTTGCTGACATCACAACATCTTTCACAATTCTCATTGGCATCTTCTTTCCATCAGTCACAGGTATTCTAAAGAAACTCAAATTATTGTCTTTCTACGTGACTTCGATAAAATGACCTCCATTTGCGGACACCGTGTTCTGCGTATTGGTATGGCAGTTCATGAAACAATAAACAGCATACAATACAACTATGTAGACATGTGCATTGTATTTTCACTGAACTTTGTGCCACTTATGGAAGAAATATGTTTTATATTTTGCTTTGTGATGCATAGGAAACAAGTTCAAATGTTTTTAATCTTCTCTAGCAGATATTTGCAGAGTGAGCACAAAAGAACTCTATACATTCTAAAAGATACAGAAAACAAATGTGACCTACTTAGAACTTGATACGTGCTCCACAGGTCACATGCCAGATGTTGAGTTGATAATCCAATTCGTCCCTAACTTGTGCATTGTGTCCCTAATAATGTGAAGCCATGGCATTTCTGATTTGAAATTGTGTATGAAATGCACGTCACACAGCTGTTACAGACTTTCTTACCTCTCTTCTAAATGCAGAACACACCAACTCCTCTGTTGTGAGTTAGCCATTTTCAAAATTATTGCCATCTAGCAGAGGTGTGCTGTAACAACAATCTCCTGGGTCATTTTAATTAAAACTTTGAAAGTTTTCCTTTTGACTGGTGTGGGTATAAATTTCTAAATATTCCACGTTTGTTTTCTATATCATTTCAAAAGTGTGAAGTTCTTTTGTGCTCACTCTGTATACTGTGATCTGTGGTTATGAATTAGATGGAGCTAAAGAAGTCGGACTACGACCATGAAAAGATTTATTTAATTTTGCCTTTTGTCTTAGGTATCATGGCTGGTTCCAATAGATCTGGTGACTTAGCAGATGCTCAAAAATCAATTCCCGTGGGCACTATATGTGCCATCCTGACCACTTCAACAGTGTACCTGTCAGCTGTGTTGCTGTTTGCAGGCACTGTGGACAACCTTCTGCTCAGAGACAAGTAAGTACTCCTGTTTCATCTAACTATTATACAACGATCTATATCTGTCTCTTTAACACTTACTGAAACTCAGGGGGGAAAAAAAGAGACTGTGAGTTAGCATCTGACAAAACTGAAAAATTCAGGGAAATGTTCAAGGCTTGAAGTCATTTTCTTTGCTTTCTTTTGCCCCATGTCTTGTGATTCATATGTCCTAAAATCAGGTCGTCGATAGTTTTCATTAATAATACAAAAACCGTATAGTAACCAGCTTTACCCTTCTTTTGGACTCACCTCCTTAAACCGTTCCTGCGTAAGTTAATATTCTCTGCCATAGCATTAGAAAAGGTTTGCATTTTGTTCCTTTATTTTAATAAGACCTGCAGCTTGTCGTGGTGGTGGGGCTGAGTACCTCAGTGACCCCAAGAGCTATGCTGGCGGTAGCATAGCTACTGGTAGGGCCTCCCTAGCCAGATTGGTCGAGAGGGAGAGGACAGACAGACACGTACCCTGGTCCTCCAGGTTGGGGGTTGGTCGCAAGCCTAACAACCTTGCACCGTAAAAAGGAAGATGTTTCGAAACCTCGATCAAAGCCTCGGACAGACAGACCTAACAGAGGACAGAATGGAAGAGGAGAATTGACAAGGCCGTGGACCGGAGAGCCATAAAAGAAGAAGAAGATTTTAAATAGACCTGTCAGGCAATTAACTAACTTCATGGTGGTTCAGAAAATGAGTGAGTAAAACAAAATGGTAAAGTCTGCATTATAGTTCTAATAGGTTTGAGAGAGGAGTAAGTTTGTACATTGTCAGAAGATCCTGTTACAGAGGCCCAGTCGGCTGCGTGATTCTCCCCCCTACCTCCACCCACAGTGACATCAATATGTTGCATGTGTTGACTTGTGGAAGCTCTCGCCAGCTTCTAAATTGCGCCATACTCACTTCTGGCTGATGGTGGAAAGAACTGAAAATGCATCATAGCTTCAAGAACAAGTGCGAGACTTTTCAGTAGCCAAAGCTTAGCTCTGCACAGTGTATCTAAGTTCATAGAAGGTCATGGTTGGGAGGACAGTGGATTAATGTGACACGAGGATTGCTGATGTGGTGATGAGCGTAATAGCGGTGGAGTCATGAGAAGTGAACTCATAACCAGAGTGGAAGTAATTCATAGCTAAGATCTTCAAATCAAAGAATGACTGAGGAAGTGAAGGAATGAGGAGGAATCGAGGAGTCAGTACCTGGTACAGGAGGTTTGTTGGTGGATTTTCTGACATCTTGAGACCATTGATCCAACTCACAGAAGAGAAGCGGACATAGAAGTGATCCCTGGAGACACTTTCTGGTCACTGCTGTGTATGGTACCTATCTTAGGATGCCTGTGGTCAGGCAACAAGTTTGTCATGGACATACATGCAACTAATGACAGAACTGGAGTTGTATTTTCATAAATATAGGATGACCAGGAACAAATAGCTTTGCGAGAGCCTTTCCAGGACTGATAAAAACTATTATGTGACTCATTGGGAATTAGCGTTTATTTTGAAGACGCTACAACACTTCGACGAAATGCTCTGTGGACAAGAGTTCCATCTACGTGCATACCACTGCACCCTGACCTGGCTGCTTAATTTCAGAAACCTGGAAGGGCAAAGAGCTTGCAAAATCCAGCATGTCCAGGAATACAACTTTTCATTCAAACATTGTCAGGGTTTGAAACACACCAATGCAGATTCCGTTTGTAGAAGGCCATGTGCAGGGTTGTGCAATTTTAATAACAGGCAGGTGGCGTGAAGCTACGAGTCTTTACTACAGCTGCTGCTGTGGGTGGTTGGGACCATGCTACCTGGAGGAATGATTCAGTCACTGACCACTTTCAGTCAAAAAATTCTTTCCTTTTATGCAACTCAAATGTTCATTATCACATTCACCAAAGTCCAACCTTGAACTCATTGTGAGCCAGTTCAATCATGTCAGTGCTTCACAACCTCTCTTTGTAAAAGTCCGTTTTTATCGTGTTCTGCCATCTATGTGCAGTTCTCGTAAACGGTCTCTTTCCTTTACGCTTTTGGTCCAAAATGTTGTATTAATTTTTCATTTCTTCCATGTGTGCTGCATTTCGTTAGCCTCAATTTAATTATCCCAAAAGTATTAAGATAGACCTGAAATCTTGAAGCTTTTCGTTATACAATTCCCTTCTTTAAGCCGTTAACATTTTTTTTCTTTTGTTCAAATATATATTATCCTAAGAATTTTTTTCCCTATATTGTCTTTAGCTTTACTACCCAAGTGTTTGCAAACATTACCATTACTTCTTTGTAATTGATAAGTTGTATATTATAACAACATCCCTTTAAGCTTTACAGCAACTCTGTGCAGTGTGATGACAAGAAAACTTTTTGTTGTCGTAGGTTTGGTCAGAGCATTGGTGGGAAGCTCGTGGTAGCAAATGTAGCTTGGCCTAACCAGTGGGTCATCTTGATTGGCTCATTCTTGTCTACACTTGGTGCGGGATTGCAGAGTTTGACTGGTGCCCCTCGATTACTTCAGGCTATCGCCAAAGATGGTATCATTCCGTTTCTGGCGCCATTTGCCGTGTCATCGCGACGAGGAGAGCCGACACGAGCCCTCATTCTCACGATCCTCATTTGCCAGTGTGGCATTCTGCTGGGCAATGTGGATTACCTGGCACCACTCTTATCCATGTTTTTCTTGATGTGTTACGGCTTTGTAAACCTAGCCTGCGCTCTCCAGACACTACTTAGAACGCCTAACTGGAGGCCCAGGTTCAAGTACTATCATTGGTGAGTCATGGAAATTTATTGCTATAAGATGAATATCAGACTGACCAATTGTTATATTGTTCATCTGCATTATATTTGCCTATATGTATACCCAGTGGCCAAAATGCTGGAGGTCCCACCGAGATATGAACTCGGATTGCTGGATTCAAAGTCCAGAGTGCTAACCGGCACATTGCATGTCTGCGTGTAGGTATTTTTAATGTCCAGTTTTAATAATATGAAACAGGTATGCCAACCTCTCTACTGTAATATTTGCTAAATTACTTATGTGCTTTACATGTGTACACACATTTGAAAAACAGTAAAATTGTGAAGAACCTGATGAGCTAATATGATGTATGCGACATGATTTAATGCAGGATTGGAAACATTGAACTGAATTACTGCATCCCTGTTTTAACTTTTTCTTTCATGCTGTTTTTTATTTCCTGCATCAATATTATCACAACATTCTGAAAATTTCTGTTTACATTGAGCATTAGAGACATTCACAGTGAGTGGTATA
>NW_019060735.1:30729-42841 GCF_000696155.1 Zootermopsis nevadensis | reverse complement strand
GGTGGGCCCCAGAGCCGGTCTGGACGCAGAGGCTAGAGGAAAAATCCTCTGCCCCCGTCAGGGATCGAACCCCAGTCATCCAGCCCATAGCTAGTCACTGTACTGACTGAGCTATCCTGACTCATGCGTATCTATTCTTAAAATATGCCGAAACCACTGTAATCATTTTATCTCCAACTCCTTTGATCCAAAGCAGTAACATTCTAGACACTTACTCTGTATATCTAAGTGAAGCATCAGTCAGGATGCAAACTATCCTGACTGAAATCTTATGATGTGATTTTACTTAGTCTCATAAGGCGAATGTCCGTATAGTGGTTTTAAAAATCCATAATTTCTTCCTTCAAAGTCCTTATCTGTTCACCATTGACAATCATTTCTCTATCCCAGTAGATAATATATAATCTCTGCACTTGAATCATCATCATCATCATCATCATCAAGCAACCCAAGGAATCAACCAACCAAACTCCTTCTGAAGTATCTGTAAGCTTTTAATATTATTATAAATTGTATTTATAAATTTCCTGGTAACATTTTTATTTTCTGCGCAGAGCAGAGAAGGAGTGGGGAGATGGAATAAGAGGTCTGGCCCTCTCAGCGGCACGCTACAGTCTCTTACGTCTGGAAGAAGGGCCTCCGCACACCAAGAACTGGCGTCCGCAGATTCTTATTCTTGCAAAGCTTACTTCAGATCTGGTGCCAAAGTATCGTAAACTGTTTGCATTTGCTGCTCAGCTGAAGGCTGGTAAGTTGGGCACAGTTCACAGAGTAGCATCCCAATAGTCGTTACATACAGTGGCCTCATAATGTGATGAAGGTGGTAGGACTAATTAAACTAAACTCTTTGTGTATTCTCTGTATATCACACATAAAAGGGGGTGGTCATGTCTGTCGATAAACAAGGTTCATGACCACAATTTGCTACTTAAGTATGTGTCTAATTTTATGTCAGGTGTAAAAGTCATGTTATGAAACTTGCAAATTAGAAGGAAGGCATACAATATTATCATTGTGTGAAATATAACAGAATAATTGTTTGCAGGCAAGGGCCTTACAGTCTGTGTGTCTGTGATCAGAGGAGACTATACTCGAGGTGTTGGTGAAGCAATGGCTGCTAAACAGAGTCTACGACGTACTATGGATGAAGAAAGGGTCAAGGGATTTGTAGATGTCCTGGTTGCATATAACGTTACTGATGGATTAAGTCACTTGTATGTATACTCTGTGCATCTTTTGAGTAAGGAAGTACTTTAGTACGTAGACAAGTAGGTAGGCATTAATTCTTCTGTTTCATTACATGTAAGTAATTCTGTGAATTATCATGCTATCTACATTTTGTATAATATTACACAGAATGGTCTACCAGTTGGTTCAAGTTCCTCTTAGATTTCATGTAGGATGTAGCAAGCTACTTTTTAAGATCTGTCAGTGTAGAAAGGTTTTTTTATTTTATTTTATGATGCAGATGTAACCCATACAGCATAATTGTTATTGCTGATGAAAAATTTGGATAACATTTATCATGTTCGGTCAATGAACTAGAAGTGTTTATTGTAAAATTATTAATGTGTAAGGGCCACATTTAATAGAGTCTGAATGAGTTATTATTGTGCTTGAGGTTTCTGGTGCTTTTACCTTCATTAAAAAATATAATTATATATCACATGTTTAGAATCCAGACGACAGGTCTGGGGGGAATGAAGCCTAATACCGTAATCCTCGGCTGGCCGTATGGATGGCGTCAGTCAGAAGATGAGAAGACTTGGCAGGTGTTCTTGCAAACTGTTCGCAATGTGGCCGCTGCACGCATGGCACTGCTTGTTCCCAAGGGCATAAACTTCTTCCCAGACAGTAGTGAAAAGGTACAGATCTTCTTGGTTTACAATTTCTAATTGCTTGCTGCAACATGACCTGCCATTGATTGATTAATTTATTATCAACATCATCAGCATTATATAACATCACCATGTTAAGTACTTCCTTTGTTAAAATAGTATGGCATATCCTGAGGTTATGTGTGGAGTGGATGGGCTCCAGATATGGAGAATGACTGGGAATGTGAATGGGCAGTCACAGACAGCTGAAGAGGAATGGTCATCCAGCCTGGGGGTTTTGTGTAGAGCCCTAACCATCATACAGTTGTGTGCAAAGCATTGAATTTCCAGGTTACATAACAGATAAGAAATTTCTTGACCAACTAAATGATTCTGATATAGTCAGTCAGATCGTATAACTGGTTCACAAACTGTGCTCCCATGGAACACTGGTGTTCACGATCTGGACCAAGGTGTTCTTCAATTAAATAATTTGTTGAGATGTGCGCACCGTAATATAGCATGACATGATATGTTTTGTTAGTAATAGTGTTCCTAGTTCAAGTGACGACAGAATAAATTTTTCATATTTTTCCACAGATGTCCTTCTGCTCCATAAATTGAAAACTTTTTTGAATCAGTGCATTAGCCTACACTGTAATTACACTTCCAATCCTGTTTTGGGCATAGATGTTTTGCCTTACATTTTTATTTTTGTGTGAAGCTAAAGGCCTGATTGACAAATGCTCCAGTTACTGTCTGCGTAAAAGAGGATTTTGAAAACCTTCAAGTTTCAAGACACCAAGGCTTGAATTATGTTATATCACAAAGTATGGTGTTGTAATACGGCATTTACATTCGTATAGGTGGTTGGAAACATCGACATCTGGTGGATTGTGCATGACGGGGGTTTACTCATGCTGCTGCCGTTCCTGTTAAAGCAACACCGAACTTGGAAAAACTGTCGAATGCGCATCTTCACAGTCGCACAAATGGAGGACAATTCTATCCAAATGAAAAAAGATCTCAAGATGTTTCTTTATCACCTGAGGATAGAAGCCGAAGTGGAGGTTGTAGAAATGGTGAGTATTTACGTGTTATTGTAAAAGCAAGCATTTTACAGTTCATTTGTTTTAGTTCACTGAACCATAATTAAGTTGAACTGCATCCATTAATACCTAAAATATCACATATGTCAAGTATTCCTCAGTAACTAATATCAGATGTAATTATTCTTCTTCTATGGCTCTCCGGTCCGTGTTCGGTCCATGGCCTCCTCAATTCTCCTCTTCCATTCGGTCCTCTGTTAGGTCTGTCTGTCCGAGGCTCTGATCGAGGTTTCGAAACATCTTCCTTTTTACGGTGCAAGGTTGTTAGCCTTGCGACCAACCCCCAACCTGGAGGACCAGGGTACCTGTCTTATTCTGACCTCTCCCCCTCGACCAATCTGGCTAGGGAGGCCCTACCAGTAGCTATGCTACCGCCAACATAGCTCTTGGGATCACTGAGGTACTCGAGCCCCACCACTATGACAAGGTGCAGGCACCATTAAGTGGGGATCAGATGTAATTAAGGTGTAATAAATTAGCTGTTGTTGCATACCTGTGGAAAATTACTATTTTATTGAAGTCAAGGCATAAACTGAATCTGTTCTACAGTCATAATGAATACCCAACTCATAATAGATTTTGCAGTCTGCTTGTTATCATGTCTTCACATTCATTAGGTGCCCAGATAAACTTTATCTATGAGACTTGCTACCTTTATTGGTTTTCCAAAATGTTACAGGTTTAAATTGACCATCTATATAACTTCTCATTTAAAACTATATAACATTAGCAGTACACATTGTTAAATGAATAAATAAACTTAAAAAAATTTTCTTCTTTTAATTTTGGCTTCAATATTTTAGCTTTCATTATAACCTTACACGATTCTAGAAATATAAATAGACTTAGAATAGACACAGTTAAAGTTCTACATATAATTTAAATAATTCTTTACTGCAGTATATGTTTTGGTATTTTGTGTTTTAATCAGATCATCTTCTCTTTCAGACGGATAGTGATATTTCGGCCTACACTTATGAACGCACACTAATGATGGAACAACGTAATCAGATGCTACGAGAACTACGGCTAAACAAGAAGGAAAGCCTTGGCGTTGTAAGTGTTAAGCTTTTTTTCTTCATCCTTTATCATTAATGTAACAGTTTCATGTTATCTCTGTGTTATGAGAATCTATCAGATTCTTTGCTGCATTTAAAGTAGGCTTATGTTAAAAGCACTGGAGTCTGTATGAGTTCTGATCTGTCATTTTTATGGTTGCACATAATTCTCAGTCCATTTATCAGTATGTCAGCAAAGAATATGTTACATCTAATATAGTGTATTAACATTTTACATTTACATGGTAATTTACTTGATGTTAATGCTCAGAACTAGGCATGTGCGAGTCTTGAATTTTTGAGATTGAATTGAGAAAAAAAATATGTTGCTTTCAATTCACTTTTTCAGCCTGGAACACTGATCGTATAACTTTAACTTTTCACAGTATAATGCAATACATTATGACTGTAATTGCAGGCAAAGCTATCATAAACCAGCTTATTGACAAATTCTCTCTCTTTCTCTTTCTGAAACTTATTGTGTGTTCCTATTAACCACCATGTGTATAACATTTTTAGATGCCGTAAGTTTCGAGAAAGGACGTGAAATTGATATTGAAGATTTTTTTAATAACAAGTAGTTAAAAAGGACACACTCCTACAAGTGAATGTTTTTAAAGTACAATAATTTATGGAAATGTTTCTGATATTAAGATGAATAAGCAGTACAGTTTATTGCATTGTAAAATAAATGATTAGTGTTATAAACTGTGATTACAGTCTATTAGAGAAAATTCTTGTTCTTATTTAAGTTCTGAAAATTTTTCCAAAAATTCTCGAAAAAGTCATTCTTACACGCGTCTATTTAGAACTAGTATGCAGTTAATTTGAATTATACAAAGAAATAATTTTTCATTATGTTTTTGAGCATTAGCACTTCGTGACCAGTTCAAAGAAACATTAGATCTTTAGGATACATGTTGCAAGCATTTGAACTCGTTAAACAAGGAGTCCAGTGCTGAGCTTTTGTGATACCAGCATTAAATATTTTGGTTACAGAGCAGAGAATTTCTTGATCAGCTGGTGGAAGATATTGTACTTTGGAATTAGTTTCATGTAAGAAGCTGGTTCTATTTAATTCAGCTGTTTAGTGTTTGAAAAATAGGAAAGTGACATGTCAAATTAACAAACTTCGATTTAAGAAAAATGCTAGTCTCGCATCTTTTGGGAGTTCCTATTTCAGGAATTCTGTTCATTACGTGATTCTGCTACTGTTATTACCTTTGTCATATCTCAGTACTGAACAACGTTCTTTGTGTAAGAGGAAGAAATATTAATTTTACTAAAGGACCAAATATAGTAGCGTTTGCCACATGTACTAAACAAAACTGTATTTGTCAAGTTCCAGATTACTCATGAATGTTTACATTCACCATAGGACTAATAGTTTTGGTTGTATTTTAATTTGATACTTTACTGCACTGCCTAAATTCACTGTAGCTTGACGCTGTCACACTTGTCAATTCAAATATACTTTATACACTGCCATCAGCTTCTCAAGAAGGGCTCTCTCCGTCGAGTAAGTTTTTTTATATATTTCAGTTTAGTAGATTGAGTTCAGCATTTAAATTATATTTTTCACACTCAGCTTCAGTGTCCATTGAATTAAGTGAACCCATTCTTTATAAATGTGATCTGCTATGTTCAGTGTAACAGGTATGTGCTGGAGAATAGGTTGTAATTAAATATAAATGCAATAACAGGAACATTAATTGCAGAAGGAATGATGGAAAATATATGGCTACATTTGTGCCTTTTCATTGGTTTTGAATATGATGCTTTATAATGATAGGAATGTTATTTTCGTTCAAATCAGCATAATGGAAAAAAATCTTAATGTTCAGCATGACATGATATATTGATAGTAACATATAAAAAATAGCCACATCTGTGCTCCTCTTGAACTCAGTTAATCTGCCGTATGCTACTAATGCTGTTTGTGGGCACAGCGAAGCCCCTGCCCCTTGACCTTATTACTTACTAGGTATTCATGCCGCTTTGGACACAGGGAATTTAAATTCTCCGTCATCAGGTTTTAGCTGCATGTTCGCAGTTGATTACTATATTAAGATTAATGCAATAAGATGATATACAAAAGTGGTATAATTATAATAGTCATCTGTGTTTTGGATGAGGTCAATTTAAAAAAATAACCAAAGCATCTCCAGCACATATCCAAAATAGTTCCTTCTCTGTTCGATTCCAACACATGTAAATATAAAATGCATATTTATGTCTGTGTGACTAATTATTGAAATCTGTTCTATGATACACAGTTCTTACACTCGGCATTTTCTCTTTCCTCTCTCTTTTTTTTTTATTTTATTATCCTTGGCTACAAAGGTGCATACTCTAGTAGATTTCAACGATGTTCCGTCGGAGGAGAAACTCCCTCTGGTTTGTGAAATATGTGTCTTTATTGCTTCCTTTTAGTGTTGCTTGAAAATTGTTCCCCGAAGCCTGGTTATTTTAGGATGAAGTCTATTAAATCTTCAGTGTGGAATTTCTTTTGCTGCATATACAGTACATCTCATCACATAGGATACAGCCTTCTTATTGTTACTGTGGCTTGGGAAATGACCACCACTGCATAGGTAATCTTGCAGGAAGGAAATACACTCTAGTGATGGTACAGAATAGTGTGAAATGTGGTCCATTGCTGATAAAAACTGTCATCATCCAAAGCACACGCAGAAACTCTTGAAACACTCAAAATCAATATTTTGGAGCTCTTCTATGAACATTTAATTGAAGAAGAAAAGATTTATTTGTATTTACAGCAGGATGGTGTACTGGGGCACACCAGACCGAATTCTCTAAATGCCCTGTGTACTGTTTGATCAACAAATAATCAGGAGAGGGCAGTGGCCATATGCATGGATTTTATTTAATTAGAAACTTGTAGTATAAATTTATAGAAATAATTCTTTTATTTGAAGGCCATAGAAATGAAAATCCATTATATTATTGATGTCTTAGGAAGAGGCTTCATCTGGTGTCTCAGAATATCATACATCGTGTTTGAATAGTGTAATTATATCTCCTTTGACAGCTACTTTAAAATCCCTGTAAATTCAGTGCTTACGATCAGAATTTAAAATGTGGACAGATCTTATTCAGTACCTATGCTAGACTGCATTTTCTTCCACCATTGCTCCCAGCTTTGTGATCAGTAGTTACTAGGCTCAATTCATTCAGATGGCTGTAGCCAATGTGAAAAGACACGCTGGATTTACCTGTTGCAGGAGGAGCAATGTTTATGTATGGCATCAGAAAGTTAATAAAATGTGTTTAACAAATTTGAAGGACATTAGAAACAGAACAAAAGTTAAACTGATAACTTGGAAGTAGGATTTGGGGTTTTCACGGTGGTGAGTCTGAAGATGGCCGTCATCTGGGTTGTTGCACCGTGTAGTCTAGTAGAAGTTTACTGACGTTTCAGAGGTCTTTGCTGCCTCCATCATCAGGGTGATTGCCCTGATGATGGAGGCGGCGAGGACCTCTGAAACGTCGGTAAACTTCTACCAGACTACACGGCGCAACAACCCACACGACAGCCATGTTCATTGGTATAAGGTTTGTTAATGTGCTTATGAAATTAGTCGTATATCAGTAATATGAAGCAAGAGCTCATTGGGTATGTAGAACATGTCTCTCTGCATCAGATGATCAACTAGGAAGGCTGTGTATAGCATCTCTCCACACTGAAAGGCTTATGAGTACATAGAATGATATATTTTCCTCAAAGATCATTGCATTCAGATGTCTGTTATTCATTCTTTTGAAAATTATGTAAATGTGTAATTTTTATTTTCCCCCAAAAATGTGATGTGTCCTAAAGTAACTTGTTTTTATTCATTGCTGCTTTCATAGTTGCAGTCTGTCTCTCTTGCTCCTAATCTAATTTTACTTTGAAGTAGTCCACAAAGCTCTAGTTCTGCTACATATATTAGGGTTGCCTTTCGATATGATTGATTATATTCATGAAATTTTAAAAATCGTATGTGGCGTTTAACAGGTCTGCTCATTAATGAAGCACGATGGGAGACTGTCCCACTAAAGACTGAATGCCATTATTTTGTCTTACATACTGCAGGTTATATTAACAGAACATGATTGAGTTTCATGTTGTATCTGCTATTGATAACACATAATTTTAGGAGATTTACTTTCTTGTATTTATGCATATAAATACACCTTAAAGTTTCTCATCAGTGTGCACTATTAAAACGTACAAAGTGTGTAAGTATTCTCCAGTTTAAGTACTAATTTAAAGTTCGTATTTAGATATTATGGCATGGAGGATAATTAGAAATTTTATGATACTGATATTCTGTAAGCATCGTTGAAAGTTTAGTTTTATTCAACTTGGAAAGTATTTTGAATCACTGTGTAAACTTCTACTGCCATTCTGATAATTATTCTTTCTTAACCTTTTTCTTTCCAGAAAAGTGGATTTAAACCCCTGCATTATGGGATTGTCATACTTTGACTCAGGGGTTTACAGTTTAGCAGTGTGCTAGTGCAATGGATGGCCTGCCATGCATGGTCAATGAAGGTTACATAAACTTTGTCTGTGATATCTTAATAATTAGCAAATTCAGACAAAAGTTTTATCAAAGTTGAACAAATTTATTACCTCAGGTATTGCATTTCGAAAATTTATTTCAATTCAGAATTTGTTGTTATTCTGTCTTGTTTTTATAAATGTCAAAATTATAAATACAGTATATAGGAATATAATTGTCAAATGTTTTATATGGGTGTGAAATTTTATTTCTGACCGAGGGAAAAGCAAAAATATAGTATGGTTGAAAAGAAAATATTAAAAGATTGACCAACAGATTGCATAAATTAAATGTAAATTGTAAGTCCAAATTATTACCTTAATATATTTTTTATAATTGCTACAACCCAATTTCTTTATTTCTCTTTACTGTTATGGCCTGTCCAACATTAAGAATAGACTTGACTGTAAATTGCTGAGATGGCAACGGTATTGCACTGTCATACAGTACAGACCACAAGGTAATTTTTTGACTAGTATGAATCTACACTTAAAACATCTCACTATTAATCTGACGCGGTAGTTTTACTCTTGCATGAAGAAATTAAAATACGTAACTCACCTGTACAATTTATTTTAGGAGCCTTGTCCCTTCTGTTTAGGGCCAGGTAAACATGATGCAGTTGGAGCTCTGTGGCCCCTGCTAACAATACGAAACTGGCATGAGTAACACACAAATCTAACTATCTTATCAACTAACTAACTAACTAACTAGATGGCTTACCGAACCCGAAGGTTCATCACCGAATTAACCAAAGTCCTCCACCGGACCCTGTTCTGGGCCAACAAAATCCAGTCTCCTTCAACTCCTCTCTCCCATAGATCCCGCCTGACATTATCCTCCCATCTGCGTCTAGGTCTCCCCAGCGGTCTCTTCCCCTCAGGCTTCCCAACCAACACCCGGTGCACACCTCTTGTCCCATCCATGCGCGCTACATGCCCCGCCCATCTCATTCTTCTCGACTTAATCACCCTGACAATATTGGGGGAGGAGTACAGATTTTTAAGCTCATCATTATGAAGTTTTCTCCATGCCCCATTGTCTTCTCTCCTAGGTCCAAATATCCTCCTCAATGCCCTATTCTCAAACACTCGCAATCTGTGTTCCTCCCTCTGAGTGAGAGACCATGTTTCGCACCCATACAAAACAACAGGCAAATTTATTGTTTTGTATATTTTAATCTTCAGGTTCTTAGAAATCAGATGGGAAGACAAAATATTTTGAACTGAGAAGTAGCAAGCATTTCTGGAATTTAGACTCCTCCTAACTTCCTCACAAGTATCATTTTGATTTGTTATTGTTGTTCCCAAATATTTGAACTTTGTAACACTTTCAAAGGATGTATTAGCCACCCTATCTTATCACTACAGAAAAACTAAAACTGTTTTTAGTATATTGAACTGACCGTGTGAGAAAATTATACAACCAGAGAGAGCTGTTAACCTTTGTCATACTGGTGCAGGAGATTTAAACACTCAAATTAATGAGCTCCTGGCCAGACTTTCACTACATGTCTTTCTGGTTTGGTGGTATGCTACAGGAACATGTGACCAAGCACAGGCAGCTGTCTCCCAAGTAAGCAGTGACATGCAGTTGATAAAGTTTAAGTTTAGTAAACAGGGAAATGATGCTCTAAAAAAGGAATTTTGTTATTATTATCATCGTCATCATCACCACCATAATCATCATCTTTTAAGGAAATCTGAAACTAATGCAGACAAGTAAATAGTGACAAACTTTCACTACCATCATATAAAAGAAATCTAATTACATCACATTGCATTGTAGTATAACCGCCCAGCTGAGGTGTAGTAATTTGGGTTCTCAGGTTTATGGTAACTCAGTGAGATGAGTCCTTCTCTCACGGAATATGCGTGGCTACACCACTAGCGGCACACAGTTTGAATAAAATAATCACACAAATATTTTAAGACAATATTTAGATGAAGTTTATTTCAATTAATGTTTGAATGCAGCGGTCGCTGAGTTTCACCTTGTTCTCATTAATTGTGATGTTAAAGCTTCTGGTGCCTAATTCTTGGACAAATAATTTAGAAATGAGACTGGCAATGAAACGTACCTGCACCCTTCAAACCATGTAGATGAAGTGTCAACCCAAGCCAACACACATAAGGGGTGGAAAATGACATCTGGAAGTCTTAATCTCTGTTATTACAAACACACACCAAGGGGTCTCTCAGGCCAAAGCTTGTTCCTGCCTTCTGACATCCAGTTGCCAACAGATAGAACACTCTCCACATGTGTAAAGAACTACCAACACAGTTCTAATCTTAAACTTTTATTAAGAAAGGCATAATGCAATATAAACCTATATTGAGTGCCTCTCTTAGCGTACAAACTGGAAATAATGCCAAAAGTCCAGTTTTCGTCCATCTCGGGCACCCTGTCCAGAATTGAACTCAGGACTGGCGGACACAGTAGGAACACAGAAGTATGGCTGTGTGCAGATGGCACCATTGAGAGTGAAGCCGCATAAGAAAACACAGTCTATTTTAAATGTTGGTTGAATCATAGTGTTCTCTTATTATAACTCAAAACATCTGTTGGTCATTTCCAAATGATGCAGCAACAAACAGATGGCTTATGTCGAGTCTTACGAATAGTATTAAGATGTTGTAAATATCAGTTTCAGACCGAAGAGCAACTCTGATACTGTTGTTTAATAAGAATATACAATCAGAACCTGTTAATTTAAATGTTGCTTTGTGGAATGAGGGCTGCCAGTACAGCATGACATGCATCTGGCAGCTGTGACTCATGATTGGTGCACAAGATTGAAAGATGAAATGTATGTAAACATTATATCTTATTCCTCAGTTTGTCATTTTAGCTCTGCATTAAGATGACAGATCATGTTCAGTGGGTCCCTTGTTACAACACCAAATTGTATGTCTTTGGATTGTGCAGAGAGAGTAGGTTGGCTGCAGATAAGAAATGTAGCTGGAAATACTATATACATTGAATAAGCACATATGGACAGCCATTACGGTACAAGCTTGGGCATTCAATGTGTGGCTGTAACTTTTCTCCATAAAATGTTCTCTGTTATGAAACTGTTTCAAAAGTGTTTTAATCAGATGGATTCTTTGGAATGGCATCGGCATCATTAGGTCGGGAAGTAGAAGGAACCAGCTATGGATTCATTCTCTACTTACAATACAAAACCCCTGATATGCATTGGCTAGGAAACTTTTGTATCCCATAGCCAGTCTGAACATGATGATAAAAGTAGAAATCACTGTCTCTGTCAGGAACTGAACACTGATTGTCCAGTCCACAGCCAGACACTTTGGAGTAGAAATCACTGTCTCTGTCAGGAACCGAACACTGATTGTCCAGTCCATAGCCAGACACTTTGACATTAAAACTAACAAACTGAGGAAGAGCATTTATATTTTGATGATCATATTTCATTCAGTCAGCCATTAAGACTAAAGCATTAGTTTTTAATTTGGAAAGAAAGTACTCGTGCTTTCCTTCTTGATGTATCCACTCGTAAGGTATCTGATGTTTATTCTTATACAGTGCCAACTTCTACA
>NW_019060735.1:13842-30716 GCF_000696155.1 Zootermopsis nevadensis | reverse complement strand
GGAAAATGCAGTTTGTTTTGCTGCCCATTCATAGCACGTTGAATCTTTTCTTTTCTTACAGCTTACCCTGTCCTCATGCATGGGAAGAACAGTGCATGTGTGCACACTAATACCTGCCTGATTTTGTGGTTTTTTATTAATTCTTTGAACATGTTGTTGTACATAGCCACATTTTATGAAAATGACAAGACAAGGAAGTTTATTCCATTTTGCATATGTTAAACCTTCACTTAACTTACATTTTTATTTGATGCAATATAGATCATGAAACCACCATTTGAAAGTTTAAATTTTTGATCTTCTCACCTAAAGTATAATTTCTGAAATTTTCACTTGAAATTATTCATATTTATTGCAGGTGACACTTGGAAAGTTCACTGTTTTTTCTGGTATAGAAGTAGTGTTCATATCATGTACTGATTTATATGTTCTGACATGAAATAAATGTACAAAGTTATGTATTTTTGAAAAAAAATCTATTACATGTGTTAATGTCACCACCTCACAAATATGTTATGTTGGCATTACCAAGTGTGGCATATTAAGAACTAACAGTTTCAGGTAGCCTCCAGTAGCATTATATCAGTACCAAATTTCACAGAAATTCATGAAGGTGTTCTCAGGTTGAATCATGTGGACTAAAAATGGTTACCCCTATATTAATTTCATACACATCATGCAAGGAATATGTTTGTCATCCAAAGTAAGTATTAAGTGAGTTCCAGGCTTGACCCCAGTTGCTGCCACTAATATCAAAAATAAAAAGTAAATATTTCTGTTAAAAAATTACAACCTGCAAATGAGAGTAGAGCCAACTCCTGAAGCATTTTGTTTACTAAATACACGTAACACATTTCAACGTTGTTCAACATTAGTAGATTCTGAAAATGCTATCATTGTCACATAACTTCTGATAATCAAAAATTCTTCTGTTTTAGTACATCATAAACCATATCGACTCTTGTTAACATCAGCAACATGTCTCTAGCATTATTGGTACATTAATTAGTGCATGTTATCAACAAGTTCTCATTACAAGTAACCTTCTTAACACAGAACTTTAATTTTATTTATATAAAAATAAATTAAAATAATCAGAAGCATGAACCATTATTTTATACCAATAAATAACTACTGACTTATTTCAAGTGTCAAGGAATTGCAAATTGAATGTTGTGTGTTGGCAATTGTGCCAGAGTATATGAATAACTTAAAGAACTATGAACTGATTATACTATGGATATTTCATGCATACTTTCCTTAGTTGTCATATTCATCAAATTAAAATCTTTTTCATTAGTGATAGTGTAAAATATTTAGAGATTTATGTATGTTTAGCTCAGCTTGTGGTTATTAAAATGCAATTTGTTACATTTATTTTCTTCATGTGTAACAGTTTCAAATGGTTTAAATTTGTTGAAGTTGTTTTTGGTCTAGCAACAGAAAATTTTTGGTATTTTTATTAAAAAAAAATTACTTTCCATTCTCCATTTCATGTGTGTGGAGACCTACAATTCTGTAGAAATATTTCTTGTACCATTACCCTGAATACTACAAATACATACAAACAGTAACTTGATTATTTTGTGCCTGTTATAATTTTAAGGATGTATTACAAAGTTTAATGCACTTATTGAAACAACTATCTGATATTGGTACTATAATTCTCCTTATAAATATTATGGATGTTCTGTACAAATTAATTCAAAGTGCTCTCTTATATCTTCGATGAATATTAATACCTCCCTTCTAGATTAGTGGTGCATGGCAGTCAGCTCTCTTATAAGGGATAAAAGGCTTTTTTGTAATATTCTTAGAAAATAACTTATACTTATCTTCCCCCTTTTGATGCCAGAGATAGACTACTTTATTTAATTTAATTTATTCAAGTTAATAAATATCGCTATAACTTCTCCTTGTTGCCTTCACAGATATGTAAAAAATGCAATTTAACTACATTTCCATGAAAGTAAAAACAGTGGGAAATAATTTTGTACTATAAACAGTGAAAGACAAGAGTCTTGATGAATTCTGATGTGCTGAATAGGATGGCCATATAATTTTTATTTATTTTATATACAAGAAATAAAAATGTCATGTAATTAATTAAATGTTCAGTGCATTAGGCAAAACATTATTAATTAATTAATTAATTAAAATGTTTCTCACAGTACAGGATGTGTATTCCTGTTAGTGGGATGAGTTAACATACATGTACAGACATGTATGTACGTAAAGACCCCACATGCAGCTTGTGAGCTGCTGGTTGTGATGTCTGGTCTAGGTGGATTTTAATCAACATACTAAGTAGAAGCTGTGTCAGTAGTAAAATAAGAATAAAGTGATAGTTGGTGGTAGAACTATGATTTTTACATGGTTGTTGAAGATGTATCAGAAGGTAATGAGTTGTTTACACTAAATGGAAGCCAGGTAATATTAAACATCTCACCATATCTTCATCAAAACATCATATAAATTATAATATTGGTAACTTACTCTTACTTTGATCTTTATAAATATATATTGATTTGATTTTTTTGTGTCCATACTGGTATGTTAATATTCTAACTTACATGTCTGTTTTACTAAAGTATTGAACGGATTATGATTAGAAAGATTGTTTCAGTGTGTATGACTTATTGAAGCAAAATTATTCTAAACTTCAGGCTTATGAGAGTTATTGTAAAGATTAAATATAAACCAATTAAACTTCTCATTTTTGCTTTGATGTTATTTGTGAGACAAAATAAATTCTCTAGGTATACATAGCCAAATTTGGTCATTTATATCTCAGTAAAATATTTTGTGGCTCTACAGCTATACAGAAATTTAGAATTCTGTCTGAACCCACATAATTTGTGCACTTATTTTTTAATGCCTGTACATTGGTTATATCACCACAACTTTGTCAGCTCAGTCTCACATTCTACCAGAAGGTGAGGTATGACAGAGACAGAAAAAACTCTTAAGTTGCATGTCTCTCAAATATTGCTATTAAGAAGATATTTTGGGATGTATAATTACTACAAAAACCCTCATACTACAGAATAGACTATTTCTATGGTATACACTGAACATTTCTGTAATAAGAATAAGGATTCAAACTGTCATAGTAGGGAGTAACTCTAGGGCTGACATTTTAGCAATATGCTGTGACGTACAGCAACGGGGACAGTGCGTATGCCGTGACACACGGCCAGTAAAAGTTAAAGGTCTTTAATTGTATGATCATAGAAAGAAAAAGATGAGTTTGTATCACTAACAGTAAATGAACAAAACTCACAGTGAAGTTTCCAAGTCTTAGAATGACGAGAAGAATAAATATTAATCCTTTCTCAGATTTTGGCATGATATCACACTGAGATGTGGCCAGCCATCTCTTAGCCTTGTTGTGAATTTACTTCAAGAATTCTACCAGGATCTGTAGAACAATAAAGTATCTAAGCTATAATAACTTGGGAATTTAAATAAATAAATAAAATTAACATTTTATGTGAAGTTATTAAGCTGAAGCTGTTTTGACTCGGTTTAATTTGTATTTATAAAAAGTATTGTATATTCCTTGTTAAAATGGCCTGCCAGGTTCAGGTTGGGTTTAAATGTCCAGTACAGGAGAGGAAAGGTTAATCACAAGAGATACAGTTGAACTCTTCCCTTCTGTATATTTTTCTTGTCGAAGGAACAACTTCTCAAATATTGATTGCAGTGGTTTTAAAATGTAGTATTTCAGTTTTCTGTGTCACACTGAAATAATATCTTGGAAATGTGGATTATTGGTATTTCCATAAGTTCTTTCCCCTTTAATCTGATTGTAATATTGTCCCTGTCTTTCTCAGGTTCAGGCAATTTTAGATCATCATCACAATGCTGATGTGAAGACAGCAACAAAAGTACGCTTCCAGGAACCAGGGCAGGAAGGAAAGGAAGGAGGTATACAAGATGCAGATGAATCGAATGAAGAGGAAACAAAAGAGGTAAAATTATAATACGAGAAATGACAATATTGCGTTCCTTAATTTTGAACCTACTCTGCATGCCAGTAACCCAGAGACCAATTATATGTACTTAATTATTCTATATGAATCATTATTTTGTATGTTAATAGTAATTACAGATGTAGTATTGGTACAGGACTTTGATGTTATATTGGAAAAAGTTAACATATCTGCAATAATAAAAATTAGACTCAGAAATGTATCAATAACTTGTATAATTATCACTGCCAATATCAATGCCAGCATCCCCAAGCAGAATGTAGCATTTGAAGGAAAATGTGTGTTATAAATTCTTTTCACAACTTATTTTTCTTTAAATTTAAAACAAGAAAATACATAAACCATGGCATTTCTTTATTCTCATCACGGAACATCATGGCTCATGGTTGGCACTCCTGGTTTGTGTTTCGGAGGGCTGGGTTTAGACACAGCCAAGAGACTTGCTAACCTGACTGCGATTGTTTGTTATTCTTATTTATTGTTAATAAATATAATGTGAGTTGTATTTACACTTTTGCCGTCACAGTCGCCACGTGGTCTGAGGTGTGGGCCTTGTGCCGCTTGGTCAATGGGACCGTGGGTTCGAATCCCACTCAAGGCATGGATGTTTGTCCGCATCTTTCTGTGTTGTACTGTCCTGTGTACAGGTAGAGGCTTTGCGACGGGCTGATCACTCGTCCAAGGAATCCTGCCAACTGTCTATAGATCAGAGCCAACAAAAAGTTGGGACCTGCAGATGCTCAGGCACTGAAGACTGGGTCGTATAAAATAAAAATAAATTTATACTTTGCATTTTTATAAGCAAATACTTCAAAATATCTGCTCAGCATGGGGAAATAAAACACTTATTAGAACAGCTCTTTTCACTGTCAGTTAGATTTTGCTACTGTTGGTTCCTTTAGCATTGTATTCCAGGTTAATTTCTTGAGGTCAGTGACTAATCATTGGATTTCATTACTACATATTTATGTGTTTCCAATGGAATTCTCTGTTGTGTTAGTTCATTACTGTTTTATTATGTAGTAGTATTAGTAGAAGTAGAAGTAGCAGGTGTGTGTGGGTGTCCATGGGTTTTTGTGTGCCAGTTCATCAGCCATTCAGTTGATGTTTAATTCCATACACTTAGTACAAATTCACCGAAAGGATTCCCCAAGTGTCTGATAGAATCATTCATGGAAAAAGGGTTTTTATTGTTCCAAGAAATATTATATTAGTACTGAAATACATTTCCATTCCAATGATATTGAACTTCGTATAATTGTGATTCCAGCATGCAGAAGAGAATACCATTATTTCAAAAGATGGTGATGGAGGTGCCAATTCTATTCATTCAGAATCACAGCAGCAAGATGAAAACAAAGTATCAACTGACCCAAATTCCAAAGACACGCCCAATAAAACAGTCTCTGATAAGTCAAAGAAGATACCTGCAATAACACCGTAAGTCTGATCACGTAATTAACAGCCAGACTAGCTTGCCTAACAGTTATTTAATGGCTGAATCATTGTTTTATATATATATATTTAACAACCAAAATTTCTGACCTGGAAGATATTTAACAAGTATGAAACAAACATTAAAGTGTTCATGGACTTGCTTATATTCAAACTAAATTTAACCAGATTCCATTAGCCTGATAATTTCCAGTACAAATTTTGATGATTACTGTACAGTGTCAAACCTACTTCTCTCCCACGTGAGTAAATGGTTTACTGCTAACAAATGTAATAACATTTATGAGATATTCACCACAATATGCATCAAATATTAATTACAATGATGAGAACATAGGAGATTCAGTAAATACAACATCCCTTGGATTACAAATTAATAACTGCTTAAAGTGGAAGAATCGTATTGATCAAATGATTCCTATGTTAAATAGATCATGTTATGCGGTTAGTTTGATGTTTCATATTTGCAGCACTGTCACTTTTTTTTTTTTTCACTCTGTAATTAAATTATGGAATAATTCTTTGAGGTAATTCATCTAACAGTAAAATTATATTAAATTTGTAAATGAACGTTGTTAGAATTATGGCTGGAGCCAAATTTAGAAATTCATGTAGAAGTGTATTTAAGTGATTAGAGCTTTTACATGTTTCATGTAAATACATACGAGGTGCGATCGGAAAGTTTCAAGACTGTGTCAATAGAGGGCGAACCGGATGTAGTATGAGCTTCTGCCGCTAGGGGGTGCGGCCTACATTCATAGTGAATCAGTGTGCCAGCCGGCATCATCGAATTAGCATTTGTTTCTTAGTTACGGGCGTTTTGGTAGGTCATTACACCGACCCTCCTGCGATTTCGGAATGGCGTGTGCATCAAATGTTGCCAAAGACTCGCCAAAACGGCTACGGAAACCTATGAAATGCTAAAGCAAGCATGTTACGAAGATTCGGCAGGCCCTTCACGAAGATCGACGTCGTACCATCACTTGTACGACTTGTGCGACATTGTTGGGATAGGCTATGGGGCCTGTCAGCTGATTCTAAAGGAAGAACTCCACATGCGACGCATCGCAGCCAAGTTTGTGCCAAGGCTCCTGTCTGAGGACCAGAAGCAGAATCGACTTTTCGTTTGTCAGGAGCTCAAAGATCTTGCCGGATTTAGCTCTGTGTGACTTCTTCCTCTTCCCAAAGATGAAAATTCAGCTAAAGAGAAGGAGATTTTAGACGATAGAAGAGATTCAGGCAGAATCGCAGATGGTGCTTGACAGGCTGACAAAGAAAGATTTCCAGGGATGCTTCCAGGCTTGGCAGCGGCGCTGGGATCGTTGTGTTCACTCCCAGGAGAACTACTTTGAGGGTGATGGATGAATTTAATACCTGAGATAAGTGTACGGGGTTTTATACGCGCAGTCTGGAAACCTTTCGATCGCACCTTGTATACTAACAACTGGAATTTGTAAGTGGGAAAGGCTTCCTTATTTTAGTCAGTACTTAGTAACTTCCAAATAAAAACTGAGTACAAGGTTATAAAGTTCTTCAATAACTTTGATTTGAAATAGGGAAAAGTTAACTATTGATTTATACTGATGACTGGACCATTTAAATTTGGATACAAATTTTTATTTATTTGTTCGTTGATTACAACATTATTTTTACAGTGCAGTTCCAAAGACACGCATGTTTATACACCTAATCAAGTTTCACTTAGGGATACAATGTAATAAAATATTTTTGTTAATAATTTTCCTATGTAATTTTGGTTTTTACTGAAACAACAAATTCTTGAAGAATTCATGCTTGCTAATATGTGTTTACTCTGATTTAGTGGTTCATTTCATTTCGCTGCGCCTTTAGCTTTGGTGTGGTCTGCTGTTATAGTCAGGTGCCCGCACTGTAGTTTCATTAGTTTTCTCATTTAAATAACATAATTTATTATCATTATGTAAATAAATAGCAGGGCCCTTGAAATATCTGTTTGAATGGAAAAATATATCAGGATTTATGAGAGACGCTTGTGGATGAGGAGCCAACCGTTTGGAACGTACGTTTCTTCTTACTAAAAAGTGTTCTAATCAGAAGAGCTTGCAGCTGATTGTACATGGAGAACAGAATTATATTCCTGTCATGTATGGATGAGGACTGGTGAGGGTAAATGGAGTTATTAATGCAGACGTGCTAGACTGACAGCACTGTGCACAGAAGTTAGTGCAGTTAGAGAGTGACTGTGACTAGTACCATGTGGTGCACATCTGATGCTCAGCATACAAACTTTACATCACTTTGTGATAGGTAATTTGATGTGCAGCTGTGTAATGTATGTGCATCTATTATTTATGATCACCAGGAACTTTGTCAGACTACAATAAATAATAAGGGCCATAACTTCAAAATTAAGGAGTTTTAAAGAAAGATCTAAAACTTCTTGACGATGGTGAAGAGTCAATTGAATAAAAATTTACTTGGATATTATCCATCGTCTAGTAATAAAACGTAAAACGACGTTTCGGAGATGGGGCTTTATCTCCGTCTTCAGGTTCCTACTCAGTTGGGCCCATTAGATAGAGCTAATTCCTATCTCCGGAGATAGTACTGAGTAGGAACCTGAAGACAGAGATAGAGCCCCATCTCCGAAACGTCGTTTTACGTTTTTTACGTTTTATTACTAGATGATGGATAATATCCAAGTAAATTTTTATTCAATTTAAAGAAAGAAAATTTTAATTCCTTTATTGAACACAAAGTAAAATAGATAAGTTCAGAATAAGGAAAGAACTTACTTGGAAGAGAATTAGAGAGTGGGAAATAGAAGGAGACCATTAATAATGTGATCGATGAAATATATCCATATTTCACTTTTCATATTTGTTCCTTTGGGCTCTTGTTCCATTAAGTACAAGCTCCTTAATTTCTCATCATATACTTGTTTTACCTCTCACTCTTGTTTAGTCAGCATTACAAATTACATACTGTTTTGAATTATTTACTTTCAGAGATGAGGGCAATGTTCGACGGATGCATACAGCTGTGAAATTGAATGAGGTGATAGTGAACAAATCCCATGATGCTCAACTTGTGATTCTTAACCTACCTGGTCCTCCAAGAGATTCTAAAATTGAGCGTGAATCTAACTGTATCCTTTGTTTGCTTGGTTGGAGACTGTTGTATCATGCATAAACTTTATGCATTATGTGACTGAAGTTCATATAATAAATGCATAATGGAGAGGTTTTTCTATCTGTGTAAATATTTCACATTTTATATTTCTTTATGGATTTCATGGACAAAGTTTCTTCTTTCATCCCTCTTAATTCTAGTTATTTTCCTTTTCTTCTTCTTCTAATTATTGCAGTTTACGTTTTTTCCTCGAGTAAAGTGTTCATAAAGAAGTAGTTTCCTTTACAGAAATTTTTCTCAGACATGGAATTCCTAGAAGTATTGACAGAGGGCTTGGAACGGGTGCTGATGGTACGGGGTGGAGGCCGAGAAGTCATAACCATCTACTCGTGAAGACTCTTCATCATTTCATCTCATCACCCTCATCACTACTCTCTGCATCTTCACATTTTGTCATCACTTTTACTCACACGCGATAGACATCATCTTATACACCACATGGATTCTTGAAGCTTGTAACATTTTACAATGTAAATATTATTGAAATTCTTGCAAGACGTTATCTATTTTCAGCATTGTAGTGTATATTGCTTGATATTTTTAAGAACAGGGCATTTGACTATTAGGAGCTGGGGTAGCTCAGTCGATATAGTGGCTGACTACCAACTGGACGACCGGCTCTGAAGCCCACCCAGCCTCCTGTCCAATGGGAACTGGGTTCCTTTCCTGGGGGTAAACCACTCACTCCTATGTAGTGCCAAGGTTAAGAATCAGTAGGAGCTCAACTGCTCTCCCCCCCAAGTGTCTACATGGCATATAGCAGGATAGCTTTTTTTTACACTTGTGTATTTATTATATGCATTTACATTATGCAATTAGATTTTAAAATATGTGTATATATTTTTAAGTTGTTGTAAAGCAGTTTGCATTAAGTAACAATTTTTCTAATAGGTAGGAATTATTAAATTTCTATGTGTTTTACAGTATGTATGAGAATTTTATTGTAATCAAATTTATGAGGAAAAAATGAAAATATTTAACAACTACAATGCTGAAAATAGATAAAATGGTATGATGTTTTTTCACCCTATGGGTTTAATAATGAAAGTAAAAATGACATTTATTTAAAATGGGGATTGAAAAATAAATTGGTATTGTGAAAAAGTGACAAATTAATCTTTTGTCATCAGGAGTAGATGTGCGTGGTGGGTGCATACATTGATCATTCAAGTCCCTTTGCAAACGTAACATGTTAATGGGCATCTCATCACTTCCTTCATTTCCCAATTGTCTTACAGAAAGGAAAAAAAAAAGGCTCACTTTTTTCTACACCATGTACATTCATATTAAAGTTCATTCGTATTTGTAAAGGATATTTGTCATGTGTCTCTTGTCATAGGATATAGGGAAAATACATGTTTCTCTGCAGCTTTGTTCCAGAAAATGAAAGTAGGATTGCAGAATCTTTGAATGTAAACTTTTATAAGTAATAAACTAATTTTGGTCCACAGTTGAACTATTTTGTTGGCTTGATTCATGAGGAAATTAATCCACAGTTGGTTGGTTGGTGAAATTTGAGAGTTATAAATAGATAAAAATTATTTATAATAAAAGCCCATCTAAATGTTAAGAATAAGTAAATTCCCATTCACAGTGGTGGTATAGATATAAGACATAAAGTGGTCAAGAATCAGAATCTTCATATACATTGAGTATTAAAAACAAATACAGAAGGTCATGGGACTGTTCTTTTGTTCACGTGGCTGCAAGAAAGTGGATTCAACTTTCAGTTTCTTAGTACCAAGCAAGACATAGACAAAAATTTCCATTTGTTATTGTATTGTATTGGTGTGTATTCCTTTGAATTACCTTTATGACACTGATAAATTGTCAAAATGATCATAACAGACCTAAAGAGACTATCTTACAAGGCAAGATTAGTAAGAAAAACAAACTTTGTTTACCCATAGAAGTACTTAATCAAACCAGAGGTTACACAGACTTATTTGAACATTTTGTATAACCTCGGAATGGGTCTAATTGACCTAAACCTTGTAAGGAAGAAGGAGAAAGATAAACCGTCTTATATTTATACTTTAATTGTGAATGAGATATAATGGAAATATATGCTAATGAATAGGTATGATTATTTGGAGAATTTAGTTTATAAACTGTGGTGCAGAAAGAGTGAACCTACAGTATAATATATAATATAGCATTTAATTATGTCTCATTTGCATGTAGTAGTGGGAAAACAAAGCCATCAGTCAGTTTGATTCATCAAAGCCATTGCATCATCAAAGAAAACTGTGAAGTTTGCTGTTCGATATACATTCGGTGTTGTACCACAGCATCTTTAACCTTTAAACCTGGTTTAATTTCAGTAGGAGTTATACTGAATCATGAAAGTAATACTGTAATGCAGCATGTATGATCAAAAAGCACATTCTTGGGAACACGTTTCAGGTTTCTAGAACTGACATTTAAACATGCTGATGTACATCACATTATTGTGTGCCAGAAATGTGATATCACGGCCTATTCGGTATCAGTTTTCAATGTAGTATTGAACATTTTCACTGAATATATTTGTAGTGTAACAATTTTAAAGAAAGCATTTACAAACTGTTATCAAATAAAGTCAATTTTAAATTAATGGCCCTGTGGCAAGTTGGACTTCTAATTTTGATCCTCATTTCTTTCATTTGAGCAGAATGTATTTTCAATTAGTAATAAAATTCTTTATTCTTTTTTTATAAACCCAGAAGAACTGAGTTTCAGGGAAATAATTTTAATGTGTTTCATTGGTGTATGTTTTAGTAATGCTATGGACGCTAGTGTCAAGCTCTTAAGATTGATACTGGTTTACATGCTTATGTAGACAGGTAACTGTATCGAATGGCAAACATGTTAATTGTAAAATAAGAAAATTAGAATATGTACATAGTATTAAGATGTTAGTATATGAGTTATACATAAGCTTTAGATAAGTGGCGTACATATTAATGTGTGTGTGTGCTGCATATAATATTTCTGCATTAAATGTCTCGTGTAATGGCAACAGTTTGAGTAGTTACATGTTGTGCGTAATTCCTTTTTTGTTATTTGAAATCCTCCTTTGGATACTAACAAGTTGAACATAAGCATTTCTGAGGTGCTTAATACTTTAGAGTTCATCGTCTAGTTTTAGTAAAAACAAAAAGTGCAAATTGTTTGTTTTTTATGTTTTTTTTATGTGAAAGGGTGAATCTTGAGCATATGATGTTGAAGCAGCTAGTTCCTACAGTGATTAACATGGAGCGAAACTCATTCCAGTTGTAGCTAAAATATTCTCTTTGTCAATGATAGGCATTCACATGGGATACCACAGGTGTTCAGGTATGTCCAGCTCTCAGCTTGTATGCTGAATGTAACTTTGTTTTGAACAAAAAATTGTTGTTAAAATTTAATTTGATCAATTTCCTAAACTTGACGTAGAATATCATATTTTATGTAATAAACAGTCAACAAAAGAAAGCAAAAAAGGAAAACATTGTAGTGCTCAGTAATGAGTCATGTTGGTATGCGTGAATCTAGCATTCAGGAGGTATACATATTTCCAGCTGTCATTTGTTGGAACGTTATCACAATATGGGGGAATCAAAAGTTTTTTCTTCATGTCACTACTAAAGGCGGAATAATGTTGTTCATTGTAACACTGCCTTCTTAATATTGTTCTCTGAATGTGTTCCTGGTAAATTCTGCAAGATACTTTAGCATTTCTTTGGCCTCTCCATATTTCTGATTTTTCCCTGTTCTAATTACAGTGACTTATGACTTATCTTAACTTCATAATTTAAAATTAAAGTGCCGTGCCAAAATTATGTTTTAAAGCAGTATTGCAGTTTTATAAAATATATAAGTGCAAAAAGTAGTAATCGCACAAATAATTAGATATAATTTACACAGATGGAATCACACTATTTCTTGATCACATGAGTTCAGAACTTTTCTTGGTTTACTAATTGTAGTTTATACCAGTTTTGGTGTCTACAAAAGAGCTGTGAAAATCTGGTCTGATGCTTTATGTAGAGGTATATTTGACTCATCTATCATGTCTTCTTGCCTGATGTTGGGATTTAAATGAATCTATGTCAATGGAATCTAGGCTCAGCTCCTTCTATGCGACATTTGAAGGACCAAATGCAGACTCTGGAATGAATTGTGTATTAAATGGATAAATTCCTGTCTCTCTGAATCCTGCCATCTGCTCCATACCTTTTTTTCAGAAGGTAGCCAAATGTACCACAATTTATGTGTGTCTGGGGATGTCTTATCTAGTAATTTATAACTTCTTTATCCCAAAAATTCCTAAAAGGAACATAAATGTCTATATCAAAAGTCTGTAAGTGATGTGTTGTGTTACTTGGCAAGAAAAATAACATAACATCATTTGCCTCTGTGATATGAACATTATTAGCATCTATGTGACTTCTTACTCAATTAAAAATTAAAATGATTTTCCATAGTGTTTTATATTTTCAGAAGTTAGAAACTCATTTCATAAATTATGGAAAGGTCACTGATCCATTGTCTGTCATTTCAGTTGAAATTCCCAGTGCCATGTTTTTAACCAGTCTGTGTTGTAACATTGCCCGTCGACCAAAACCACGAACAGGATAACTTGCTCTAGAATATTTCTAGACCCCACAACAGTAATTTTTCCACTGTATTTGTGGGGGGCAGTCACATGAACATTTCTTCAACCACATTTAGTATACACATTTTGCTGATGATTGAATGTAACCCTGCATTAGATAGAGCTAGTCTTTGTCACTGGACGGACCCAACTGAGTAGGTACCTCTCGCCTGAAGACAGAAACAGAGCCGGTTTCCGAAACATTGTGGTTTCTTCATTTTAAACAAGGATGATGGGAAAAGTCCAGACGATGAATAATTTTAAATACTTCTTTTCAGTTGACTTATAAACAGCCATAATGTATTAAGTATTATTACTCAAATAATGTGTTTAATTACTATCTGAAATACCAACAAATTATAAGATTTTATTATTTGAAGTACTTTTACAGGCAAAACTACTACTTTGATAAATGTAAAGCCTCTGTGAATGCCTATATATCCAGTGAATCTTCATGAAGTCAAAGAGCCATGTGACTCAGAATCTGGTACCTCCCTTTAAAAATATCTGTGTATTTGAAATAATTCAGGCTTACAAGAAATCAGACATTGCATTATCATCTTCCTGTTCATATTCGTTCTGCCCAGCTCGTCTGGATTTGACTTAATGAAATTTCACAATACAAATTATATAAATAGTTTTTGGTGTTTAGTTTGTAGCTTTTTTAGCTTTAAGACAATGGTTCTCAAAATGATTGAGACTAATCTGTCTGTATATTTGCCATAGCAGGAACCTAACCTCATGAGTCATTTGTGGGCATGCAACATATTTCAATTTCACAGAGATTTGTTAGATAGCTGTTTTTGAGCATGGCTTTTCCACCGAACAATCACTGCATTGGTTGCTACTTCTGCTGTGTCAGTTTACACTCGGGAGTCAAGGGCAGTGATGAGAGCAGGTGTGAATTTTCACATCTCATTTAGTGCTGAACAAGATTTCCATCGCGTAGGATAAGTTTATGCTAGAATATCATGTATTTTTACATGAATCTTACATGAAGTACAACTCTGCTGGGAAGAGTCAGAGGATATTCAGAAGAAGGTTTATCAGGGTCTAAGATACCAACAGAAACACTATAAATAATTTTATGATTTGAAGTTTTTGCTGCTATGTAACTCAATAAAAATTTCTCGGGTGATCAGCCGTGTCAGATGGTTAAACGATGAAACCGACGTTTCAGGGATCATCTCTGTCCCCATCATCAGAACCCTGATGCGGATGATCACCTGAGAAAATTTTATAAATGATTAGTCTGACGTTTTTGGCGGTAATGTGTACTTAAAATAATACATAATCTTGACCATTTTGTTTCTTTTGTTGGTTAAAAAACACATTGTTTTGGACATTGGCTTTTCTTTCGTCATTAAGTGAAAGTGTAAAACCTAGTCTATCCGGCCCATTGGATAAAGGTCCAGGGATTGAGATTGTCTGTATCGAGTGGACCCAGCAGTTTAGGTTTTACTATCATATGTTGACAGAAGCAGTTCCAGCTCCTGAAATATAGAGTGTATTTTAACCAGTAGGGGAAGAAAATGTTTAAGAATAATAGACAGGAAACCAAAATGTTAGAATCGGGTATTAACAGAAAAAAAGTTGGATACATTCTCCCTTTAAGTGTGTTAAATTCCTTGCACAGAAGAAGGTGTATCAAAAGAAACTGCAAGAACTGTTCAAAATTATTTAAAGTACAGTTTTACCAAGCCACAGTAGTGCACTGTTTCTAGACATGTAATGTAGTAGTCGTACTTTGTTAATGTAGGAGGTACTTTCAGTCAGTTGGGATACTGAAATCTGCTAGACCAATCGACACTGGATAAAGAACTCGAAGAAAGCTTTTATCTTCCGTTTATAGACAGCATAACTACAGCCTGTGGTGTGGGGATTGAATTTTAGCCAGTGGGAACATTTTTTGCATCTCTTTTATCATAGGTAAATAGACTTCACTATGAAGTGTTGATGCAGTCTCACTATTTGAAAGGCAGCAACCAGTACAGTGTTTGTGCAGAATGGAAAACCTGTGCCCTGACTTCGCATCCAAACTTTGTTCCTGTAGTTCAGCATTACTTTCAAACATTACAGGTATTATTTTGTAAAATTTGATATAATGGTGGCTTTCAAAATAATGATAAAATGTGAAATAAAAATTCTGTCATGATATCATGCAGGGATTAAATATCAAACCATAGCCTTTCATCCGAAGAAAGACTTTAAAAAAATGTCATACTTCTAGCATCTTTTTACGATACTCCACTGAATGTTGGAGTCTTTAGTCTGTTTCTTTGGCATTTTTTTCAGCTGGATAATATAACAGTTAAAAGTGGTAATTTGTAATGAAATTTTAAATAGATTTAAAATTTCGCTGCAGTCTTCCTAATTATGTGCAATAAATGAGAACTCTTAACTAAACATTCTGTTTGGAAGTCTCTTGCCAGGCCCATCTACAAATACTTAAGAATAATTTCTTTCTAACATTGGTATTATTTCAGTGATCTCTGAACAGTCATTTGTTTAGTCCCGCTTTAAGCATTTGTGAAAATTCTTTGGAATTGATTCACTTCAAATGGTCACTTACCAGGTCAGGCGAATCTGATATAATGTCAGTATTTGCCTGACTATGAATATTCATGTAAGGAATGTAAATCCTTAAGTAACGAATTTGAGAACCATTGTTATATTTTGTTGTTATTGTCATGAAACTGAAGAGTACTTAACAGCATGAGAAATTTATTGTCTTCTTCTTCTTCTTCCTTATATTGTTTCCACATGGGTCAACTTGCATATGAGACTCCAGCTGTCTCTGTCTGCCCATTCTTGCATTTTATCTTCTGCCCTCCAGTCTCGTCCTCTCCTCTCTTAAACTCTTTTAACTTAATCTGTGCATCATGTGCATGGTCTGCCCCTAGGTCTTCCACCACTCATCTTCATTTCCAATAATCTTTTCAATACTCTATTATCTTTCTTCCATTCATTTTCACCACTGTTTCTCTTCTCCATTTCTCAAGAGTTTTAACATTACTATCTTTGCTCGATTTAATTGCAGTCCATAGTCCTTGCTTTCTCTTCCTCGGTGGCCTAGTCTTATCTCATGTTCCTTCACGTCTTTACCCAAATGTTTAAAATATTGAAACAAACCTTTAGACGTATATTATATTTATGTTTCTATATTCTTAATACAAAATTGGAAAAAGTCATAAGAGTACTGTTATAATAGACTTCACTTGTTATTACTCAAAACTGTAAGTAATATCAGGTATTCTTATTAACATTCATCATCAAAATACTTAGGTACGTACTTCGATAGAGTTAAAATTTGTGTCTTGATCAGAATCTTGCTTAATGTTGCAAAGTATGACTTTGTGTAAAATAGTTACCGACATTTCTCAATTGTAACTGTCCGAAATCCTATATTTAACTTTTTAAGTACAGTGTTGAAACATAAGAGGGTAAGTTACTTATTTGTGAAAATTATTAAAGAACATGACAGTGTTTGCAACTTAAACACGTGGAGTATTTTTGTCAGAAATGTTACGTGATTTTATTATAGAGTCTTAAAGAGGTAATTGTTGAGAGAGTTTTCATATAGAATATATGATATACACACTTGCTCATGTTTAAAACAAAGTATGTGTCATGTT
>NW_019060734.1:759044-783101 GCF_000696155.1 Zootermopsis nevadensis | reverse complement strand
TTCTTTTAGGAACTGAAACATGTCGTGAAACATGAAAAATGATGGTCTAATGTAAATCCGAATATTTCGATAAAGAACATCATTTAATATTTTAAATATTTTAAAATGTTAATTATTGTAATATTTTAATATTTAATAAGAATTTATTGTGATTAGACGGACAATATTTAATATATACTTATTATATCACAATATGACGCAACTTTACCATCTTATAATTAATAAACAAAAATAATAAACAAAGATATCCTATTATGACTGTCTGACGAAAGGAATACGGATAAATTGGAAAGGAACAAAGGAATCATCCGAAAGATATTTCGTGTCATGTATGGTAACACGAGAACACTGGACAAGTTGAAGCAATGTATTAAGTAAACTAGGTTGATGAACTAATTTCTAAATGAATAATTGCATATTGATTATTTTGGCTGTGTGTCGACATACTGTCTTTATCAACGCATCCTGGCCTGATGAAGGAGGCAGGATCCTCTGGACCGCCGGGACTCAAACCAAAACGCTACACACCTCAACAACCCAGAATATAATCGTGATCATCGCCCTGGAAATCTCAAAAATTTGCAAGTAACACTTCAATGACAGTTGTAACAAGTTATTGGAGAGCGTATTATGTCCAGGTATGCCTGAGAAAATGCTAACCTAATCTCAGACTTTCCGCTAAAACGCCTCTTAACACAAAAAAAAGACACTAAGAATTTTTATGCCCCAAAATAAGAATTACTTCGTCAGATGTAGCCAAAGTGTCTTCTCGCTCGTCTTACGGATTTTGAGGCAAAGTTTTGCAATCGAAATGTCATCGACTTATTATCAGTAGCCACCGTTAGAGAGCGCGCGACGTCTCTGAAAATAAATGACGTGGAAAACCGCTAGACATTGGCAGTTAGCCACCATCAGCTTTAATGAGCAATTATTCACAGCGATGACTTATTCAATGGCTTTGTAAAGTCATCACCTTTGCCAAGACTCCTTTCAATTTATAGCAGTGTTAAAATACTCTCTTAAATATCTAGAATAATTCCAAGCAAAACAAAAAGGTGGATTATAATAATCAATACCATTTTAAATAAGCTGATTCTCTGAACGTGTATAAGATGACAGAAAGTTACAGCGTTGGAAATTACCAATAAGCTATATGTAGTTAAATCCACCGATACTTGGATACTTAGGCAACCCGCTCGTCAGTGCCTTGAGTATCTGCGGGTCCCAGCTTTACGTTGGCTCGATCTATAGACTCCTTGGACGAGGGATCAGCCCGTCGCAAGGCCTCTTACCTGTACACAGGACAGAACAACACACAAAAACATCCATGGCTTGAGTGGGATTCGAACCCACGGTCCCAGCCCACGCCTTAGACCGCGCGGCCACTTGTGACCCCAAGTCCACCGATAACAAACATTATTATTCTGTTATTTATATTTATGTTAATGGGGAGAAAAAGCAGTTGCCAGTCCATCATTTGGAAATTGTTAATCACTGGAACCAGAAAATCCTCTTCCTGACGGATTCCTAATCAGAAATCGCCCATCCCTTTCCGTCTACCCGGGACGGACAGCAGTCATTGAGTTCCTCATCCCCGGAAGCAAGACGTAACATGGGATTCCCAGTAGAGGCATCAAAACTCCAAACCAAGAATGATTTCGAATAAAATAAATGACATCCATTGCCATTCCTTGGACATGAAGTTTTCGGTAATTGGGTTTCTGAAATTCCGAAGGCCAATAAATGGGCTAGTGCTCTGGTATCAAGAGGACTGAGGAGTGAGCGAGTGAGGTTAGAGACTAGGTGGACCGGGAAGAGAGAGAGAGAGGAAAACAAGCGATGGTCGTTAAAGCAATGACCCGTCTGATGACCCAACCTCTGCCAAAGCCCCATCCCATCTCAGCTGTGTGTTTGTGTGTGCGATTTGAAGCTAAGCAGGCCCCAACTCTTGTTTACTGCTTGGACTCAGCTCCCGGGTGATACGCCCCCCCGCCCCGGGGTAGGGAGGAGGGGGTTGTATGAAAAGCGAGAGGGTAAAACTCCCGAGCCAGGAAGCTGACTTTCGCAAACTCCTGCAGGTTTTTACTCATGACGAAAAGAAGCAAAATGACACAGAGTGAAAGGGTTTAGGAGACGGGGAAACAGGGGAAGGGGAGGGGGGAGGGGAGGACGCCCGTGATGGAGGAAAATAGCAAATATTGTAGAAAACGATGTCTCGTCGTCTTTGGGAAAACAACGAACATCCAATGTTGTCCGAACCTCTTCGGAACGAGAGCAAAAAACATTCTACTACGAGCCGAGAAATTAAGCATCTCTTGACAGGGACCGAAAAACTTTGTTTCCCCGCACCGCGAATTTATGATTTTGTCTTGTTTGTTTAAACCATGATTTGTCAGTCGCTTAGGTTGCATAACGTCGAATGGGAACTGACAGGAAGGGCGATGAACTGAGACGGATGCCGAAGGAAGTTAGCGCATTCTATTGTAAGGCACCACAACTAAGGTAAGTTACGAAAAATTGAACGTCATCTCCGGACCGAAATTCGAAACCGAAACAACTTCTATGACGAAGGGTTTTAAACCAATGTCGAAATAAACCAATGCCAGAAACACTACGAATACTTTTCATAAAACGTGCCCTTCGATAGGTCTATTCTTAGAACACAAACTTCCCATCATACGGTCACACGGGAACGTAGTGTTTGTCAGTGGAACACGCTGGGTACCCTATCTCTAAAGCTGCCCTCGCTTTCGTCTGCATTCTATAACTTTCCAAGATAATACCGTAAAATAGATAACGACCGTTTCCTTCCATCCCTTCCGAGCTCATCTCAAGATTTTACCTGACGAAGGAAGCATAACTGGCGTCCGAAACGCTGTTTCAAGCCCTCCCCCCCTCCCAAATGGACCTAAGAATATATTCAATAATATGAACGTCTGTCTGGTCAATATTACAGCAGCTTTTGAACTCGATAATAACACAAATTTCACAAATTTATTGTCTTAATTTCACTCTGAATTCACTTATATCTGTCATACCGAAAATCCTAAATTACGCAACCCCAGATCTAAAGAATGAGTTAGTCATAAAATCAGGTGCTAAAAACAGACCTGGTACGTATAACTTCTTGGCACAAACGAGCTAAACAGGAAACAACAATGTAACACAGTAAAAGCAGATCCTTTCTGTTGATAACAAAGCAAGAACACATTCACGTAATCAATTTCAAAATGTAGTCAGAGTAAACTTCTTCATAATGATTTATAAACGCACTAAATCGATTATTAACAAGCAAACATATCGACTAACAATGGAAAACAGTCTTGCTGTCAGATCAATGTAAAGAGTTCACACACAAGCCTAGTAAGTTATTTACCCCGAAGTTGGCTGCAATTGTCCTCCAAACCATAATCTAAAAAAAACAAGCAACAGTAATCGAAGTAACAAGTATTAATTGTGACTTACTTACGAGGTCTTCACTGGAGATGTGTACCAATAAACTGATCACAAGTCTTGAAGTAAAAATGTTGATAAAATGTGGCTGTAAAAACGTCATAAAAACACCAAGAAACACACTTTCTCACGCGACACTGCGACATACAACTCTTTACAACACGCCATATTTCACTGAACTACAGTACCAACATGATCAAACTAATGACGCGAAATTTAAAATCGTTCCACACATATATTTTGCAATAACACATGTGCGTGTAATTTTACCGAGAGGCTTAATTTTTAGACTGGACTTCCGTGTATGTAAACGACTCATATAAATGGAACTATAAATTGTGTAAACAATTTTATTCAAAGTCTCCATTGAATGTAATAGACGTGTATAAGACAGAAAATTCTCCTCGATTTTTTTTCTTTTGAGTGAAATGAATGGTAACGTTGTCATCGGCTTATGAACCGTGTCTGATTATTTTATCAGCGAACACACTTGCATTCGACCAAGTTTACCCCATCAAAGATGTTATTCCATAACATCGTTTTGTGTTATCGTACTTTTTTTGGATAGGACATTAGTTGACGCCCAGTTCAATCCATGTGGGATTTTTTTTGGCTGAAAAAGTGGCACTGGGACAGGATTTTTTCCCGATTCCTTCGATCTTCCCTTGTCAATATAATTCCACTAATGTTCCATATACACTCATGTATCATCTGTGGGTTGGGCAAAGGGCCCCTTAAGGACCAAGTTACGACAATATTAACACACGTGAGATAAATTAGGCATAAATTAACTGATCATAAACTTAATACTATGAAGATGTGCTGGTGTACTGTATATATGATCGAACTGTCCTGAAGATAGAGCTAATATAATCTTCCGAAATTTCGGTATATAGCCAAAGGAATATATAGCATGACAACACAAAATATTGGCGACCTTTTATAACCTGGATTATCGCTTAACCAAATCCAAATTAATTTGAATAAACATTAAGAAACATTAATTAGATTAAAATATGCTAAAGTACGAATCAATTATTTATGGCTTCTGTAATAGATCTCGGAAGTTAAAGAAAAACTGCTATTGGACACTATCCACGTAATGACTAAGGGACATGTCAGTAATCAAACCCTGGTCTTCAAGTCCGTAGTCCGTACTTTAATAATTTAAGTATCCCGACACGTTTATTATTATAGGTTCATAGATGTTGTTGTATATTAAATTTGGGAAATCAAAATTTGAGTCAATTAAATAAAAATTTTCTTGGATATTATCCATCGTCTAGTAAATATAAAAACTTAAAACGACGTTTCGGAGATAGGACTCTGTACGAACCTGAAGACGGAGATAGAGTCCCATCTCCGAAACGTCGTTTTACGTTTTTATATTTACTAGACGATGGATAATATCCAAGAAAATTTTTATTCAATTGACTCTTCACCATCGTCAAGAAGTTTTAGATTTTATATATCAAAATTTGAGGCATACTGACAGTTTCCGGTAAATACAATGTCGTGTTCTTTCTCATTGTGTGTTATATCTGATAAATGATTATTTCTCTCTCCTGAATTACAGAGAAAGTTTCGTGTTGTGATGGTGGTAGCAATTTTCCGCCTTACGCATAATCTATCAGGACAAACAAAGTATACGGGTAGACGCAATGGCTGAATGGAGACTTCAATTTGCTATTGGATTCAAACTAAACTTAAAGAAGTAAGAACCTTTGAGCATCTAAATCTTAGGTTTCAAGTCGCATCTCTACAGAAGTAAACATGTTATTTACTCAAAGCAATTTGGTCCAACAAAGCCTTCTCTTTTCATCCTTATATATCTCTCATTCCACTTCGTAATCGAAACAAATCTTGCATATCTTAATGAGGCGAAGAACACTCATAACAAAGACTGCTCCTAGAAGAGTGATTAAAGAAATTGAGAATAAATACAGAGACGCACAAACAGGATAAAGTTTCCCACAGCGTTAAGTACATCGCGAGTTAAAATTAATTTATTTGCAAACAAATATATCTCACATAATAATAAAGCGACTTCGGATAGAGACCATGTTTATCTCATCAGTGAATCACGTGACATCTCTTCGAGAGGAAGATTCTTTTATCTTGCATTTCCTCAGTTACTTAACGCGTTTACCCTATCTTTTGTACACACTAAACAAAACACAATCAACCGAAATGTTATTTCACGTTGTAAAAGTCCTGTACTCCTATAAGGACTCGATGAACAGCGTACGACTTATAAATATGAAAATTAGGTCACTAAAGTCGACTGTAGCTCTCAGTGTGTAGGAATTTGAGTAAAAACATTTTCATAAGTGGACAAATCTGACGGATATATATCGGACGAAATCTGCCTCTGTACACACTAACTAACTAACTAGATGGCCTTATCGAACTCGAAGGTTCATCACCGAACTAACCAAAGCCCTCCACAACAAAATCCAGTCTCCTTCAACTCCTATCTCCCATAGATCCCGCCTGAGATTATCCTTCCATCTACGTCTAGGTCTCCCCAGAGGTCTCTTCCTCTCAGGCTTCCCAAATAGTGGACCCAACCAACCAGATGGCTTACGGAACCCGAAGGTACATCACCGAATTAACAAAAGCTATCCACCGGACCCTGTCCTGGGCCAACAAAATCCAGTCTCCTTCAACTCCTATCTCCCATAGATCCCGCCTGAGATTATCCTCCCATCTACGTCTAGGTCTCCCCAGAGGTCTCTTCCCCTCAGGCTTCCCAAATAGTGGACCCAACCAACCAGATGGCTTATGGAACCCGAAGGTTCATCACCGAATTAACCAAAGCCCTCCACCGGACCCTGTCCTGGGCCAACAAAATCCAGTTTCCTTCAACTCCTATCTCCCACAGATCCCGCCTGAGATTATCCTCCCATCTACGTCTAGGTCTCCCCAGAGGTCTTTTCCCCTCAGGCTTCCCAACCAATACTCGGTGCACACACTTATACCAAAAAACATTTCTATCAAGAAATGACTCTCAGAACGAAACGTTGTACACTTTATCTTGCGGCATTCTGATATTTTCAGGAAGTAAGTAAAATTTCCATTACGAAAATTTCCTTCCATGTCAGAAATCGACTTCATGATCTAAGTCCTGTTTGTGCAATTGATTTTATAAACCTCGCATTCCCCATTCCACTTCACACCCACTCCTTCCCCATAATCTTCCATAACTTTGGTTACCCCCTGCGGAAATTTCACAAGTGCCCCTTCTCAGTACAGTGAATGCAAAGTACAAGCTCTAACAACGTTCTTATCCGTTCAACGATTTACAACGCCCGAAGGCCCAGTTTTCTTAGCACTGGTACGCCGATACCAAAACTGGTACGTGCCATCAATCTAAATGGTTGTAATATGAAAACTATTACCTGAAGATGGTAACAGAATAACAGATCGAAATATCTTGTGTTAATTTTGATATGTTATACACTACAGATAAAATTGTGGTCAATAATATTTGTATCACAGTCGAGGTAGAATGGATTTTAAAGGAAGTCTCATTTGTGAAAAGTAAAATTGAATGTCCTCGTACTTGAAGCCAGAATTTCGAGGGAGAAATCTGACAACAAGAATTACACAAATGTTTTGATATAAAAATAAAACTAGCTTAGCGCCACGGAAAGAACTTGGTTCTCATTCCACGCATTGGAAAGAGAAGACCCATCTATGCTTTCAACACGAGGGACATATTTGGATGAAATATAATTTCCATTTTTATCTAGAAAAATCCTATAATATGAGAGTGAAAGCGAAATGCAGTGAGTGTGTGAGTGAGTGGGGGGGGGAGGTTTTTTGGAGATGGAAGAGGATGTTAGCCCGGATGGAAGGGGTATGGGGGGGGGGATGCAGAAAGTGACAGAAATGAAGGCAGATTTTGGAATCCCACACAGCTGGTGCATTAAATGCAGATCTGAACAATCTTTGACTGTTCGCTATCCAACCCTCTGAATCAGCATGCTGAGGATGTGAGTGTGTGGAGGGGAGGATGACTCTCAGCTAGAGCAGTCGAAGTCAGAAACTCAGTCTTTTGACCTCGATGACTGCAGTTGGAAATGTCATCAGCTTCAAGATTTATCCCTGGTAACTACACATCAAACATTCCAGAACAATGATTCGCGTTTTTTTATATATATATAAACAAAAATTCAACATGTATAGCTTCGGCTTTCCGGGAATTAGCCACGTCGAATTTTAAAGTTATGCAAAGTTTCGACAAGAAATATAGATGCCATCTTCAGGATAAGTCTGCGGTAATTTGGTGAAAGGAGTACAAGTGACATGCGGGATTGTAAGGAAGTGTAGAGAAATACACGTATCTACAATAATCATCTTCGATATTGGTAAAATTATTGTATTGTTCCTTGTGACGGAAACGAAAAATTGATGGGATAAACGAATGCTTACGAGGTTCCTTGAAACAAACATCTCTGTCCTATGATTTGGTCCGTCGTTCATATCTTAAGTGTCTTTGGACGAAGTCTGAGATAGTACCTGAAAATTATCAATACCACTCTCGTCATATTTATGAGCTACATTTTTAATCTCATTATGTCTCTTAGGAAAATACAAATAAAATTTCTTTCTCGTTGTATACACTTACAATTCCTCCATTTTTCTTCTCCCTTCTTTATCGTAATGTTTTAATTTTCTCCTCATTCCCTCTACTTCCAGTTCTTAATGACTTCTTATCTGTAAATTCTTTTTCCCTGCTCTCTTCTGATCGCTTCTGACGTAACATTTATTTCCAGTACCATCAGAACAAATTATAATAGTCCAACCTCAGAGAGTCTACATTTGTATTTCGAAAATATTAAGATTTAATCACACATGAGAACATCTACTTTTGTTGTGTTTACTTTGAATTCTGTTGCGTCGAGGATGTCAATTGTTTCCTACATCCAATAATAACTGTACGTTACAAGGATCGCGATATTCATCTCCACATAAACCCATACCAGATTCTATCACCCCAAGACTTTGGTTTAGGAACAAATTCCTCTGGTTAGCAATTTTCTCAAAACCAAATTACACGCCACAGAAAATACCTCAGATAAACACGTCTAAGTTACAATTCTTCAGTGTTCGGTTTAATCAAAGACGGTGTCACTCATAATAATTAAGGCGGTACTTAAGTTGGGGCTTGGGCGTATAGGTTGAGACTCTTGAGGTACTGAGGTAGTACCTGGTATTCGACAATAATTTTACGTACGATGACGTCAAAACGTGTGGATTGACGAAAAACAAAATGGAGTTCAGGATTTTTTATTACACGAATAATAAATAACACGTTATTGGTGTTTCAAATATTAAATTCCAGATTATACGGCATAAGTTAGGGGACGATTTTCTAAATAACCACAATATTAATTGGGCTCTGTGTGCCTGACGTGTTTCTAATTCTATCTCCACCGGTTAGCAAAGGGACAGAGCCACAAGGAAGTCCAGATGGCACTATTTATTTTGTGGAAAGAGGGGGTTGAAAGTTAGGGGAAGTTTACAGACGCTGCTAGGAGTAGAAGTAAAATTTCGCAAAATCAATTTCACTTCTCTTAACTCACACAACGTAAGAGACACCTATCGATTTGTTCAGACCAAAACAAGAGTCTGGATACCGAGTAGCAGGGCTGGGAAAATTAGGCTTTTGACTGCAACACTAAAACTGGGCACGCCGAAGGGGCGAAGTTCATCGGCTATAGGACATACCAAAAACATTTTGGATTCTACGACGTAAAAGACATTCTCATCTGTCCTAACCTGTGACTCACAAAACCTACGTCACGCCTCGAAAAAATATTATTGATATTTAACACAACTGGAAGTGAGAACGTAAACTGACGAGTGTTAAATCCAGAAAACATTCTCATGTATCATAAAACGAAATCAATATCGAATTCAGAAATACACATCACCTCCGATATTAAATTTCATTACTTTTTTTTCACAAATTATCGATATATGATAATCGATGAGGTTCGTGCTTGTAATTTTTTTTTAAGTGTGGTTGAGCTTCTCATTGGAGGTTCAAGTGTACTGAAATATGTGAGCGTCGCCAACACTTACCGTCCTGAAACACAACAAGGCAGCTTACGTAAAAAAATATCTATAATTTCTCCTGTACAAATCGAGGAAAATAAGGACTGAACGCGCACTGAGAGATGAGAAGTACATACATAATTTATCTGGATAGCTTGAAGGGAAGAGACCACTAATAAGGCTTACGCGTAGATAGGATGATAATATTAAAAAGGAAATAGGCTTTGAGTGTGTTTGATTGGATTCATTTGACTCAGGAAGTAAACTGATTTTTGGAAGTTGTAAACACTGTAATGGACCCTCTGGTTTCATAAAATGCGGAGAATTTGTTGAATAGTAGATCCTGCTATGATCCATCACCGATTCACATTATAATTGATAAAGTTTGCCACGATCTTCGATTCTTTTACATTTAGGCGGGAGAGGGGAGGCTTTCATTATCGTATTCGAAAGCCACCTGGTTCCCTTCTGTTAGCATACGCGATCACAATAACTTCTGTTTGAACGTGATAATGAATACCAACATAACGGTTACTGTATGCATAATAAAAGTTTGTTCCCTAGTGCACCACGAATTATGTTATTAACCCATAATATTCTGCCATCCAGGGTGCAGTTGGAAAGAAATATATCAAGTCGAATGTCATTCTTGTCTGGATGCTTGTGACTGCATTACGTCACCAGGATTTATTCTACCAATTAACTACTTAATTAACTTCATAGCATGAGGCATTTTTTCAAGTGTTTCTAAAGGAATTCGACATTTATTCAGGTGGTAAAGAAAGATTTTTCTCGTATGGAATCTAAAGACTTAACTCTGTATTCACATAAGTAGGCTAATCCAAACTAATTAAGTTCATTAACATCTCCACAGCTTATCTCTACAATTCATTTAATAATATCTTCCCATCTGCAACGATACACACATATATATGAGGTTTCTGTATAAAAATTTTGTACGCATTTCTTTTATTTCCCTCACATGCCGATGTCACAGAATCTCGTATTTGATTTATATGTGATGCTAAAAGTCTAAGGCAAAGGGACTGCAGTGGACACCAGTGTTACATTTCGTAGGTAATACCCGGATATTCTCAAGGAAAATATGTTGTAAAATACAAGGAACGCGGTAAAAATAACTGGTGCACCGACCGAGATTCGAACCACATGTACTCTAATAAACACCACATAAAATATCACTGAGCTAACCTGTTTATTTCCATGAATATTGTTCGCGATATGTACAGGTCGCTGGATTACATACGTTCCACCTTCTTCGTAAAATGTGTACCACATATTTAAAACAAATCCTCGTTTTTGCCCGTGACCTTGAAATTTGCTTTTGGAATTATTTTCAACCACGTAACGTTTCCTTACCGTAATTTTATAACAAATATTGTAACAGGCATATGAGTGTGTATTTACAGTCAGAAATGTATCGAATTATGACAAATCTCGCGTCAATCTTGAGACTTGAAGCAAATGACGGCTGTTACGAGATTACGTACCAGTTTTAAGCGTTCCCGTAGGGTTTGATTGTAGTGGCTCGCGTCATGACGGACACGTTAAGGAACGCAGTCAAATCGATTGGCCTTATATGTGTAATATTCCGGGACGGACGGATGGACAGACGAGCACAATATCGGATCGGATATTGCTAGTGGACAGTCAGAGTAAAAGAACAGTATATCAGGCAGGCAGTTGAGGTGAAAACCATGCTTCCCCACAGCCTGCTTCCCCGTTCTCTTCACACTGGATGCCATTCGTGCTTTAATTATTTCTCCATGTCACTGGGAATATTGGAATTAGGGAGAAGGGTAGGGGGATGATTGTGAATTTGTGTGTGTGTATGGAACGACGGAAAATTCTAGGACGGTTTGTGGAGAGAGGGTTAGAGGGGAGAGGAGGGTAAGTCACTCTTCAAACTCACGTAGATGAACCACAGAACAGTGGGAGGCTAACAATGATTTTTAGTCTCTTCAGGTCCAATAGTCGGCCTATTTTATCGACAATATTCAGTAGCAAGGCCTGTAGGGTTTACACGTCCCCACTCTTTTGTGTGTACCGACCGCAACAGAATTGTTCCATTTACAATTTTAACAAGAAGTGTTATAAAAAGCTATTAATACCGTAATTTCATATCATCTAATGAACTGTAGGTATAAAATCGTGTTTTAAAACTTAGACGTGTTATCGTAGAAGCGTGGAGTATTTGTCACGAGGTTAGGTTTAGTAAATCTTCACGCGATGCCTGTAATCGATGGTGGTTTGTGGTAATCCTGTCCAGGTATATGCAGTATTCATCAGTGTAAGGTACTTTATAACGTCAGTTAGGACAGAGTGTGTCAGCTGAACTGGGATACTAACCAATGCCATCTCCCACGGAGACAGAGAAACGCTGCCAGTCACAGCCCTTAATCTGACCCTAGCAACCCACCCACACTACTGATGCCCTTATAAATTAACACAAACTTTATCCACCTATTGGCCTATGGCGATTAAATAATGATTGGAAGGAGTTGACTTAAATTATATTAAGTTAGGTTAGGTTAGATTTAATTAAATTAGGTTAGGTTGTGTGAGGTTATGTTGGGTTGGGCCAAAAATTTTAAATTTTTTGAAAAATTACACATATTTCCAAAATCAGCTAAGAAGTTCATAAAACTAGAAATTTTTTTCGGACGTTTTGAAAAATTACAAAGAATTTCCAAAATTGGCAAAAATGTACCTAAAATTAATTTTTTTTTTCGATAACTGTGATAAATTACAAACATTTACAAAATTGGTTAAAAATTTTCATGTTTAGGTGGCTGGTTCTTTTTAACTGTTCGAATGTAATAAATAAGATTGCTAATTTGTATACACATTTTCTGCAAGTCTAAAATTAATATTAAGTTGCCTTACAGATTCCAACAGCAAAGCAATAAAAGAATGTAATTTAAAGTAGAACGTATTTCCTTACGAAATTCAGTTGCTCAGTGGTGACTGTTGAAATTGCTTTCGGTTCTGATTGGCAGACTGTCTAGTCAAGATCCATTAGCTTTCATTTCGTGCTCTCAAGCAAGGGAGTTCATTTAACGCGGTCGAAGTATGCATTAAAAAACTTTTAAAATCACATCGCAGCTTCTGAACATCGATGTTTTTACAGTTACGTAGTATTTAAAAACAACATAAACTGAGATATACCGTAACACATCATGACGCAGAATTTGAATCGAAACTATTATCGATTTATAAGATAGTCGGCTAAACATTAACGCAAGTTTAGGACCACAGAGCTTTACAGAGGTAACTCGGTCCGTACCGCAAAGAAAACACCACTTCTCCATTACAAAGATCATCTGATTAACGCTGTTTAAAGGAAATAATATTTATTTTGCAGTGTTGTCATACGAAACATAAATACAGAATTTATAGACTTTCTATGAGCATTCTAAGTACCTAAATATCAATTAAATCTTGAAATTCTAAATAGTTAAAATACTGACCTGTGCTGTATATTTCCACATGCGGGTTCAACACGTTAGCGATACATGAAATATATTTTTATAAGTTTTCCCTATTAATTACTTTGTATAGTTTTTTTCCTTATTTAAGACCATTACAGTTAAAATCTCTCCATATTTCGTTAATAAAACACAGGTTTGTATTTCATTTAATCCACTGCACATCCGGTAGAATTTTTTTAAGTAGGAATCTGCCCATCTAAATAAACGTACCCCCCCCCCCCCCCCCCCGATGTCCCTAGCTGGTTTCAAACCCACGTCACTTTACGTTCCAGTACTTTTTAACACCTCGTGATTCGCCCAATGCCGATTTTCTAATCAGTTACAATTATTTCGCTTTGTAATTATTATTGAAGTTTTAATTTAAAGTCATTAATACAATTCCTTACCGCTACGTACAAAAAAATTCTATAATTCTATATACGCAATGCCGTGCCTATGTCTGGTCTTCGCCGCGAAATGGTGGGGGTGGACGCCCTTGGCAACGAATAAGGGACACATCGAATACCGATGCACGTGGTAAATTCCCTGCCAAAACCCTACAGAGAGAAAAGGGCAGGGAGTCAAAATATTACAATAGACACAAATGCGACTATTTCAAGTAACAATCACATGGGGTATAATACAAGAACGAATGCCCAACAGCTAGCCATGCAGATCGTGTTTGCTACCGACTCGATCTGTTCCAGAAACCTCACTTTTATGAATAACAACACAATCATCTCTTGACATGAGATGTACAGAATTCCTATTTTTGTGTACGCGGGGAAAGGTTAACTCATTCAATACAATACTGGTTTTTTTTTTTAAATCCACCCAATCCAGATGGATTATTTGGAAATTAACTACGTAGCAATCCACGTCATTATTTCTTTTGTGAGCTACGTTATTACTAAATAGGTTGGATTTATGATATAAATGTTTTTACTTAAAATAAAATACTGAATATCAACGAAACAAATTCTCGTAATCTACAAATATATTGAAAGGGCGTTATATTCCTTAGAACCCTTCAGCCAGGTGCGTTATCGCTGCAAATGACGTATGTAAATCTTCGGACGTATTTCGCATAAACATTGTCTCCCTTGAGGACACGTTCTCAATAAGGGAAATGATCTAGCTTCGTTATCTGTCTTTTTATATTTTTTAAAGTTTTACAATTATATTAGTGTTCCCTAGGTGGATTATTTGTTTTTATTTATATTTCTCCATTTATTTTGCTTTGTGTTAATAAAAATATTTTATTGTGATTAGACGGTTAAAATTAAACAATTGTGTTAATATTGTTTCTATTTTGGGTTTGCCTGTACTTGGCTGTTATATTTAATACTGTACATGTATAAGTTTAGGTAATCTGTTTGTGTAATATTTTTCATTATTATTTCATTATTATTGTATGTATTATCAGTGTTTGCCTGTTATTGGCTTCATGCTGTTGGAAAACACGTAAATAAATTAATTGAATTGAATAAATTAATTGAATTGAATTGAATTAATTGAATTTAACTTCTGGTTCGTGTGTGGGAAATCTCGGGTTTGAATCAAAGAAGTATCACGATTCGATTTCCCAGTTTTCCTCAGAACTACCACTCTCGATTTTTTTTATTTTAAATCGAAAATAGAATACAAGCAATGTAAATAAGTCTTAAACGCATGGTTTTACTCGCGAACGTAACGCTCCGATGGTAAAAATGCTACAGACTGCAGCAGAATGACATAAAGAGATCGTATACACTGATCGCTGTATGCATTGTAGCATCTGTCCCTTTTATCTACACGTTACATAATGTGTCATTACGTCACGTTCTTAACATCAAATATAAAAAAAGAAAAATTTCTAAACGGTTATTATATGACAATAGATATTCCTATTATATATTTCAAAATATCTGTATGCATTTATTAGAGTCAAAATTATATTATTATTTATATATTTATACATATTTTATTCACAGGTACATGACATTATATTAAAAAACCCAAGTTAGAAATTTTAAAATAATATAAAAATAATGGTAATAATTTAAATGAGGTTTAGGGCTTGCAGGCTCCTTTTTACACTTATTTAAAGACACCAGTAGCTGAAAATTTTCTTACACAATTTCGTTTACTAATATTTTTAAAATTATTTTTAAATTAATGTAATGATGCAGTGTAATTAGAATGAGCCAATTACGTTTCGCGAGCCATATCATGTCTGACCCTTTGTGTGTTACTGGAAATAATGCTCAAAGAATTATCAAACAAACTGATTTCTTGCTGATATTTCTTTTGGGATCGGACGAATGTGTCTCGAGACTCCTTCAAAGAATAGAAATTAATGAACTTCCTTAATTTTCTGTTTCCGACGTCGACTCCACAGTGCCTCATTAGCCAAAGCATTTACCGATACTTTTGATTCTTAACTTCATCATCAAATACTCCGTTAAACAATATAAAATGCAGAGAATGCCTTTATAATGTGCTGGAAACGTATCCCTGTGATTCACAGACTTTAGACGTAAATGAACGAAACTGTAAACACAAAGAAATTTTTACAAAAAAAAAATCTGGTAATAATGACAGTTTGGTTACAAGCAGAATTCAGCGAAAATAAATTTACTCCAGTTTAAAATGTCTTTTACGTTTCCTTTTATGCTGAAAGATAATTAGTTGAATGCATCTCGTCTTATCTTGATAAAAATTGATATCAATACCTTGTTCTTTTGAAGATCCATATTTACTATTATAAAATAGGACTCTTTATTAATCTCAGTTCTTCATATCCACTCATTTCCGATTAATCGTATTTTATCGTTCATCAACTATCGATATTATCCTCGAAATAATTTAAAAAATAACAAACCACGACGAGCATAAGTGCTTCTGTGTCATAACACAGAACCACATATAAACTGTATATGTACTGTTACTGCTGGTTTAGTTGTAACTTAGATTTAAAAATAAAATAAAGTTGATAACGTATAATATTTTAAGAATTTTTAGATGTAAATTATTCATAATCCAGATGAATCCATGAGTAACAACCGAAGAGCTGGGAAGTCAGCTAGGACATTAGAAATAACATCTCGTAGAGAAAACGAGATCAATCCCAGTCCGCTAGGGAAATAAGAACAATGAAAGTTGGTATCGGTGTTGAAAATGGCGGAATAAGGACTAGCTCATTTTTCACCCTTTTCGGATCTGGAGTAAAGCTAACATTTTACACTCCTTTGGAATGCTTGCGATGTGTTGAAGGAGGCAGTTTCATACCTCAACCTCACTTTTACTCAGCTTTATAATTAGAAAACGTCGAGAAGAATACGTTGGATACCATTTTATCCAGTCAAGCCTTATTTTATTTTTAATTTGCTACGCAGATTTCTTTAAAGGATGTCATCCAGAATTCTTTTCACCGCTGTAGCAGGAAGGAGCCTTCTCTTCCCCAATCATCACTGGGTAATTTGTCACAAGGGTTAATATCTCGGCGGCGTCACATGGTGGTTCTTGCCCAGCCACCCCCTTCCCTGTACCACGCATCCTCGCTCTTAACATTTAAAGCAGTTTTTCAAAAGAACTTGGAAAAAGAGATTAGCTAAGTGTTGCTTCTCCGATATAAAGCCATTATTATATGCCCCGTATACAAAGCGTTATGAAGGTTCTCAATACTTGTAACATAAACGTTTCTCTCCACACACCCAAAACAATAGTTTCGAGCAACATATCCGTCAAGACTTCCTTTCCACCATTATTTATTTCCTTCTTTCTTTCTTTCTTTCCTTCTTTCTTTCCATTTTTTCCGAGAAAATTCAATACAAATTCCAGTGTAAATAATCTAAGAATATAATATAATATGTATAATGCCATATGTCGATTATTGATTTACGTCAAATGCCTATTCACTGCCTCGCTATTAATTGTTAAACAATTAACGTAAAAAAATAAGTGTATTAAAATATCTGTAAAATCCTACAATTAATCTTACGAGTTACATTACTTGAATTTTCAATCACGAAGACTCTGTGTACGATAAATATCTCAAAACTTTAACGTAGCTAGACGAAATTTCGATATAAATATATACGGGTTTAAGTATAATATGCTATTAAATTCTAGGGCGTGTCTTAAACATAAAAAAAAAATACTATCAGTCATGAGTTAGGACAAAGATGTGATAATACTGAAATAAACTGAAACGAACGCGAAGATAGAAAGAAAGATGATAAAAGTACAACAGACGTCAGGCTGATGAAGAAAAAAGCATATAGAGCATTTCTATTTCATTCCGCGTGCTGCGATGTATATTCCATCAAAACAGAATAAAATAAAGTAAGCTTATAGGAGCTTATTCCATCTCTCCAGTATCGCTCTCTTTTTTTTTTTTTTTTTTTTTCAAGCTGTGAAGCATCACATTTAGTGATATTTTATGTAATATCCCTTAATTTATTATGTGTCGTTTTCTCCAGGAAGATAAATGGGTCATCCTGCTCTAAGTAGAGCGAGCGGTGGTTTCAATTTCCCACCAGGCCGGCCTGAAAAGGACTGAGAAGGGTCGTACGGCAAAGGAAGGGTGGATCAAACGGTAAGGGTTCGAGGAGAAAGCTTACGTCTAGCGGCAAAGGGAGAGAGAGTTTCAGGTAAGCGAAGAGAAAATGAGATAAATTGACATCTAAGTGTTGACGAGAGACACGTACGTTCATAACAACGTCACGATATCGATATCAAACTCTAATACGTATATGTAAATTAATTACGTATATTCATGAGATGATAAAGTTGCGTCATATCGTCATAAATATATATTTGTTTAATCTTGTCAGTCTACATATACAGAACAACTTCGAATACGATATTAAAATACAATAAAATCTGGAATAAAACATCATTTTGATATCTGTTAAACATCTGACTAAAAAGTTGCATTTAAGAAATTATATTTAAGTTTATATAATTTTATACACCTGAAGATGGTTCATTTGGAACTGAAACATGTCGTGTGAAAAGTGATGTTATAATTGTAAATCGAACATTTCGATAGAGAACATCATTTTAATATATTTTAAAATATTTAAATGTTAATTATAGCAATATTTTAATATTTAATAGGAATTTTATTGTGATCAGACTGACAAGATTTAAACAAATATAGACGTATATTCATTTGTAAAGGTCTATAAGATATATCAGAGTGGTTCTACCGACAACCATTTAACTAGAATGTTTCAGAACATGGTAAGGCTGAATTAATGTGACGAAATGTATCAGCGAAACATCCCAACACTTGGCATTAATGATTTATATAGGAAATTTAACTTTTATTTCCAGTAATAAAGCTTATATGATTAAATTCAGTTTGTCAAAAAACGTCCTGCTTTCCCCCAATCCAAAAATTCTTTATCGTGTAAACAGAAATCCGCAGCTAGAATCTATCCTAAGCCAGTTCAGTCCAATTCAAATCTTCATACACATTTACAGAAGAAACATTTCAATATAATTATCACTCGCTAGAGCAGAGTTTTTAAGAATCTAACAGGACCTCAGGTAGTCGAGAGAGTTCAACACTACGTCACGATTAAACAATTAAACATAAAGACAGAATTCTTAAACAATAGTTCCAAGTTTATATTCTATACGCCTTGTCCCAATCTAAAATTCATCTCAAATTTAACCATACAATAAGTAACAGAAGAACTTACCTTGTGTATTTGAAGACGTAATTTCATCTCCTGAACAGGACCTTAAAAATAAAAGAAGCCAAAATAAACATATTATTTAAATCAATTATTTAATTATGATGAAAATAAAGTCAATAGAAATCTCTAATCCATACAAAATAAACAAAAGGAAGTCGCTTTTCACTGTAAACTGCAGAATATTTTAACAAAGGCAGTTACAGGAGGGAAGTTAGCGGACTGTGGGAGAAAAGACTGAATCTTTTCAATGGGAATGTTCATTGTTCAGATTAAACCATTTATACGACAATCACGGAAATAAAGCCACGAAACATAGCAAATGTTCTCCATTAAAGACGTCAACAAATATACGAGCTACACTCCCTTCTAAGATAGAATATAGCTGTTCTTGGAAGGACGTCTAGCAGAAATGATCGTAGATAGAAATTCAGTAACCTAATTCTTCGATTTATAGACAGGTTTCGTTCAACTACGTAAAATACGTTTTTATAAAGAAATTAAACAAAAGAAACGTAAGAAACATCCATAAAGTGCAAAGTGCGAAGTATTTTTCGTAGAAAATATTTGCAAATAAAAAATTACTAGGTTCTGAAGAATTAAGTAAGTGTGCACTGTAAATCAGTGGACACTTTAAAAACAAAATTTCTGATGAACGGAATGTTCCTATTACATTTATGAAACGTACAGTCCAAATAACGCGTAATTTAATTTACACTTTAAAAACAAAATTTCTGATGAACGAAATGTTGCTATTACATTTATGATACGTACAGTCCAAATAACGCATAATTTAATTTATGATAAATTCGCTGTCGCTGAATTACAATTGCATTTTTTTTTCTCGTAATTTTCGTGAAAATTTCATAAACGTCTTAATTAATATTGTGAAGACATGCAACATTTTAAATTCCACTAATTATAAATGGTAAAACTTCCATGTTTTCTTTTTGTTACTTATAAATAATAAATGCCTGAATTAAAACCATCAACACTTCGACTAATATTTTGTATAAGTTTTACCGTAATATTAGTAAATTTATCGGAAATAATGCAAGTTATAATAAAACACAGAAATATAAATGTAATCCCACAAGGCTCAAAATCCTTTAACAGTAGATAATCACTAAAACAAGAAAAATCTATCAACCAATACCTGCATTATTATATAGACAAACTCGTTAAGGTGTTGAGAATTTCCGAAAATGGACTCGTGGATTCAAATCCCCATATAGGATTGAATACTACTTGTCATAATGGGGCGATATCTTATTCAAGCATTCCAAAGTCATCTTCCAGAATCGATTCTATATCGTAGTTCTCTTATATGACAGCTAAAAAAGAAATATATCTTAATCGATAAGACAAGGCCGTGGTCTAGGCAACACGTGGACAAGCCTCAAGACGTTTCCGTACCAACAAAATAGTGCTATAAATTTATCTAACAACATTCCCAGCCCATCTCAGTTGCATTGATATCCTGACAGTTCTAGGTGGTCTCTATAAATTTGGAGATTTCGCGTTATGTAATATGAATTTACCCCTTAATTTGTCTTAGGTAGTCTAGCGGTGGTCTAGCGGTTAGAACGCTGGCCTTGTAATCCTGGGGTCTCGGGTTCGATTCCCGGTGGTGCCCGAATTTATAACTTGTGTTGGGCCAGGCCGTGGCCTAGGCAACACGGAGTTTTCCTCATTGGCATCCCAACAATTACTCCATTCACACCCAGAAGAAGGCAATGGCAAACCACTTCTGGATCATCTGCCAAGAACGTATATGAACAGGTCCCAGTCCGAGAAAAGGATGGAAGGATCCTGTTCATATGGACCTGTCGTCAGACAGAACACTACAAATAAAATAAAGCTAAGGTCGATATTCTAGCTTCAATACGAATATATTATGATTCGACACCACCGAGTAATAGAAGGATTTCTGTGTACAAGCCAGAGAGAATACTTTACAGTTACACGAGATCTGCTATCTTCCACAAGGTAAACGCTTTGAAGCATAGAAACTGTAAAAAAAAAATACGTCTACTGTTAACATCCACGACCACTTGCATACATCGGACGCATAGGCGACTCACAAGTTTTTATTTTCAGAGATCATACGTAGTTCGTAACATTTGCCTGCCCGTGTAACTTTCTAGTCATTTTGTGTTGGCCTAAAGGCGCTGTGTCTACCGTCTGTCACACGGCATATCCATTTAAATGTAGGGTTTAAAGAGTTCCTTTAACAGCGAAAACACAACTCAACTGGTGTGACGAGGGAATGCTAACTCTCTTTGTAATTGGCACACACACATACCCAATTATCTCCTGTGTTTTTTTATTTAATCTCTTTGTATGACTGCGTGTGTCTCCTCCCTGTAACGTACCAAAAGGCGACGCACTCAGGCGGGCTACTAACGCCAACCCGTTGGCATGAAACAAAGTGCAAACTTTAGATAAGTTCTATCTGCTCTTTGTGTAGAATTCAGTTCATCCTATTCTCTCTATCTCTCTCTGCCTGTGCGTATTCAGATGTGAGCGATCTGTCACTGGATTAGGATGAATATAACAACGTGGAATTAACCAAAATTAGACAAATTTCTTTTACGTTTTTTTTGCCATACGTTAATCCAACAGATGATTTCTTCCATCTTTTTTTCTATAAAAGAACAAAAAATATATAAAAAACTCAAATTAAATTAAACCGAAGTACTATGATGAAAATAAATAACTGTCTGTAAAAATAAATCTAATATTAGTCTATGAACTTAAGGATCTATAAAATATTTTACAAAACTCTACGCTCACATAAGGAATCAGCCCAAGAAGTATTTGTATTTTATTGTGATATGAAATTGAATTGTAGAAGGTAAAAATTACACACAGTTTTTGTACATGCGATGCGAGAATTCGATCACCGTGGTTTAAAAATGGATTTTGAAAATTTAAAGATTCAAAAAAAAAGGTAGATAATCTCTACGTACAAGGGATAAAGATTATGTATATTATTAAAAAGGTTTGGTATATCCCTGAATATTAATGATATAGCTTATAATATAATAAGAAATTCAACCAATGTTGTGGAACTGAGAAAAATATAAATAATTATATGAAGAAATATTCACGTATTTGTTAAAGCTTTGAACAACAACAGGAGATAATATTGAGTGAGAGACATAATAAATAGAATTGAATATTATAAATACTTTTGGTGTTTAAATGCAACGGGTGTATGAGAAAGCTTTCACGGTTTATCGTAAGACATTACTCGTGTATTTGGCTGGATAAACTGTAATGAAAAGACTATTAAGAGTCCAAGAATGGTTTCTCGTACTGCCACTGTGCTGGAAGGTGAGAGGAAAGTATTCTGCTACCTACATCTTCGCGGTTCTTCAAAAGCCTTACGTAATCAAACACGATAGGATAGTAGCAAACCGTATCTCATTATATATAAAATTAACATGAAAAATCTTAGTGCGAAATAAATAACCTGAAAAAGGAAATACAATTATTTAACGTAAAAATCTTACGTGATGACGATTAATCAATTAAAATTCTGATACACCCACAAAAAGATACTAAAATTAGCGTACGTTCTAATATCTAAATAATTTTATGGATTTTTCGCAATTCATTAATCAGAACTGCCATGCAATTCGACATCACATAAACCATCTACTTGATAAAGCGTTGCCAAAACCAATAATCAGTTTATAAATTTGTAAATATGTCACTTTCAAGCCTTTAGTCACGAAATGTTTTATTACGAACACGCCTTGAGATATATACATATATTTGCAACCTTACACATTAAGCATTGCTCCCTGAAAAGACGAGGGGTGGGAGGAGTTCGGATAGCAGATGCCTCTGACCGCAGAGCATCTAACAGGTTCCATACGACACCTTAATTTGGAAACATTCATCAATTCCTCGTATAAGACTCGAGAACATGGAGTCACTGCGATGCCTTTAATTCTGCCCTACTCAACAGAGCAGTAAATCGCGAAGCAGCGACACATGCGGTGTTTATTAGAACTACTGTCTCTACAGTACGCCGCGCTGATGTCATATCACAAAAACCACGAATAAATACGCATTCTGTTTACGTCACAAACAGTTACGTGTGCAAATTAACGCTCTGGTCTGTCAAAATGACGAAAATGAATCTCTGGTTTCTCGGCACTAAGAAGCAAGAACACGTCTGCACTTTATATTCAGGAAGGTAATGGTTTTAACCTCAGGCAGTGACACCAGATAACCTGATGTCCTCGTGGTTTTCCTCAGTCATATTTGTGATTGATTTCTAACGCCAGAGGCTTTTACATAAATTTCTCTAAGAGGAAATTAATTTATTGAAAGATAACTTTAAAAGAAAAAAAAGGTTGACTTCACATCAGGCTATAATGACACAGGTTCGTATAGGATTATTTTGACTATAAAATATTTAATAACATGTTAAAACACTTTTGTCCTATCTTAATTCAGCAACGACACAAATTAATAGACGATTAAATAATTTTTACATCAAAAATGTGAAATACTTATACCAATCTACCTGTTTATCCATATATTCTTATAGATATTAATCGATCTATTGATCGATTTATCTATACATCGATATATTTACGTCCTTTTACGAATAATAGTTTAGAAGGGGACAGTTATGATCTTAGCCTTCTTGAGAAATGAAATAATCGCTGTATTTTATAAACAAACCTAGGAAAATTATCAGAATATCTACACTGTCAACATTGGTAGAGATTTTAATCAGATAGTTGCAGAGTTACTTCAACCGAATGCTCGTCTTTTGCGTGTGGTGTTCAACGACGCTCAGTGAAGTCAGGAAAACTGTCTTGTTTTATCCTTTCTTTTTCTACCGGATTCATCGCGATACCGAAACGATATCAACACTAGAATTTTACAAACTTACGGAAAATTTCAAGAACTGCACATGTTTCCATGAACATAAAATTCATTTAAACTAAAATAGATTTGCATCTTCGTTTTCTCCTGTATTTTGAGGTGAATCACGTGACATCCTGGCAGAGTGAGTACTGGTGGGGGGGAAGTCAGAGACAATCCGTGGGGGACCGCATACTGACGCTTTACGTAACAATCTGCATGGAATTATGGCGAAATGGAAGATAGCATTTTATGGTACAGCGAATGAACAAGAATGAAACGTAACGAGGCTAATTTAAAATAAATAAACTCTGAATCTTTTACTGCGTATCTGTTAAACCTCTGTTTATAAAACTTCAGCAAATTATAGTTACAGAACATATATTATTTTACATTTATTAAAAAAATTATACTTCAAACTGTACATTTTTCATTCTAAAAATAATTAATTTAAAGCGTTTAAGAGAAATATT
>NW_019060734.1:737137-748319 GCF_000696155.1 Zootermopsis nevadensis | reverse complement strand
ACCCCTGACGTCGATTTTTAGTAGACTTAACAGTGTCTTCTGGCTGCCGTCTGATAAAAATTTGACGTCATATGAAGCCGTTGCGGCGATGGGCGTCGCGAATCCTCTCGTCGAATTTCTGAACTTGCAAAAAATCTTATCCGAAGGGTTCTGATCACATTAGTGTGACCCTGAGATGACGTCACGATTATAGGTGCCTCGACGCCCGGCGTCGATATTCCAAAGTCACTCCATATATCACCGAATTGTTTGGATCATATTCTGCGATGGCGTCGGTTAAGTTAGGTTAGGTTGGGTAAGGTTAGCTTAGGTTAGGTTAGGTTTAGTTAGGTTTGGTTAGGTTGGGTTTAGTTAGGTTAGGTTGAGTTAGTTTAGGTTAGGATAGGTTGAGTTAAGTTAGGTTAGGTTCGATTGGGTTGGTTTAGGTTAGGTTGATTTAGGTTAGGTTAGGTTGGCATAGATAAGGTAAGTGATGGACATGCCCATTCGATATGTTCAATGATCATGAAAACCTGAACACGCTGCCATTTTGTCACCCAGTCATAACAAAAGTCCATTAGCTTCCTTTCAGCCCACCTATTCCGTTTCTAATCACGTTTATATACAGGCCTTGGAGATCACTCGGGACCCTTTCAGCATTCGAATCCACTCGTACCATGAACAAGAAACGATAAAAATAACCCACACGACACAATTAATACGAAGCTTATATGATTAAAACACAAACAACAGAACTTCTCTGACTTGCGAAGAGAAAATAATTTCATACAAGCTACGTCATTATCTTTCGTTAAATCATCTTTACGTCACTTAATCTGTGAGGTAGTGAATGAATTATCTTGAAAAGTTCAGCGATGTAATATTCTTCCCACGGCCGTGTTTTGTTTTAGAATCTTAACTACAGCATCTCTGAGACCGCGTCTTATTATTCTGGGTTTAACTTGTCAACTCTTCATAATAGGGAATTTGACATAACGTAAATGAAAGTCAACTAAACAAAAGATTAACAATTTAATTGCAATATACCGAGACGTTATATCAAGGAGACTGTCTTCAGTCACGTGATGTACTGAACTCCCTGACGAGCGGTCCGGGTTGGTCCCGTCCCACGTCCGCAACGAAGCCTATCAACTGAACAAGATTTTGTCTTAGATTTGTACGTTGTTCTATGACCACGTATACATTTGCTGCAGACAAAACCTTAAATCTCACAATTCTAAGGATTGTTGTGGGAATTTTAAGGAAAGAAGGTATCGTGGCTTATTTTATTATTCACTCAATTATTCGCCCTGAGTCACTAGAAAAGAAAAGAAATACTCGATGGAATATATCTGATTCTCTGGCCTAGATTTGAACTGGAAACCTCCGGATTCTTACGCGCTAACTTCCTATATAGAAGCCTTGATATTTCACACAACTCTTATGCTAATATTTTGTGACTTAAAATATGTTTTAGACAAATATTTTAGTGTATTTGTTATAGCTTTAAATACCAAGTTCCAAAATCTTCTTAAATATATCTAAGAGTATCATAATCAGACGTCTTATCTAGAATTTACAGCTTATTTAACGACACTCTATCAGTAGCTCAGACTACATAGCTTCGAATAAGAGGACGATGGTGAATAATGAATTGGAAAGGATTTTAAAATATTATCTCGACATTTGTCTTGATGGACTGAGTAAAACCACGAACCCAAGATCTACGGTTTAATTGTGTGGCCACAGTGACGGTCATAATAGTTACCCTACAGATTAATATTTTCAGATTTGAATAATAGGCCGGCACAAAGGACTATTAATTGGAATTTCTCGGATTTGTACCTACTTATGTCTAAGATTCACAGCTGTGGAACCTAAACATTATCACAGAAACTAAATCTGTACATTTCTGAGCTAAACGGCAAAAATGCGTCTGTGATATTTTGGACGAAAACTGTACGTATTTATTTCAAGCTTTTTCACACCTCCTTTCGAGAACATTTCCTTCAGAAAGGTCCCTTATGCTCAATTATCCCGCTCTCCTCCGCACCATAAAATAAATGTTGTTTGCTCAGTGGTAAGACAGGATCAGGAAGGAACCCGCCCACTGTCCCAAGTAAACAACACACAGGTCAACGCAGAACAAACTATCGCCTGCTTCAGCAATTGTGCTAACGGGACACGACGAGAGATTGTACTTCATCTCCTAGCATGTGTGTGACTCTGGTTAACGCGATATTGCAGTTCGAAGAACAGAAGTATCTGACCAATGATCACAGGTTTATAAAATTACGTGAAAATATAATTTAAATTACACGCAAATACATAAACAACGTTAATGGAGTCGTGTAACGCGCAAACTCAAAGCACCCTGGTGACCTTAAGTTAATAAATACGTGGTAATTGGTTTGTTCGTGTCTTCAAACGACCAGGTAACACTAACTGTGTCTCGTGGATTTTTACGAAAGACAGCAGATTGCCTTCTTTGTAAACGTGCTTCTATATATAACGCTGCATAGAATATATTTACGTGCTAAGGGCTCACAGTTTTCGCAGTTAAACAAATAGAATTTTATGATTTTAATTTTTTTATATATATAAAGTTTTGTTAGGCTTCAAAACAAAATGTTTTTAAACATCATTTTACGTTCCGCATCGAATGATCGATTTACAAGTTGGAACGTCTCTTACGACATGTTTCGGTTATATTTAACCGTCCTCAGGTATAAATTAGATTGGTAAAATTTAAAACTCGAATTACAATCATTTACAATGTTATGCAGTTTATTGAAATGCTCTTATCAGATTATTCTTATATATTAAAACGAAGGTATTGTTTTTTATATGGTGTGGTTCATCTGATGTTCAATATTAGTCTGTAAAGCAATGATTTAAAGAAAACATTAATAAATATGGAGTAATATAGAAAACAAAATGATGGAAGTAAATAAATAGTAGAATGTATATGTGAAATGATATTTTAAATATTTTATTATCTTATTAAAATTGTGATTTGACGGAAAATATTAAAATATTAACCTAATTCACAATATGACGCAAATATACTATCTTATGATAGAATTCTGTCACATATAAAAATAATTTTGTTCTGAATAATCCTTTTTCCACCCCTATTTTATAATCATGATTTTAATATCTTAGTGTAAATCAACCCAGACATCTGTTAACACTATTTTTTTCTTATCGACAATTGCAATATTTGTTGAGTCGGCCGCGTGTTCCTGTCGACAGATCGTTGGCGGAGGACATCGCAATACAGACATCAGTACAGGGGGGCAACACAACCCCAACTGAACATTTCCTGCTTTGGGCTGTCAGATTTTGTTACGTCCAGACAAGCCTGCGCAGTTTAACCTAACCGCCTCCCCCCAACATCCACAAACTCTGAAGCCGAGCTTCAGTGACTTTCAACACAACAACACCTAAACATTATTCTCCCAAGCCACCTCCTGACGTCACAACGCGGAACACGAGAATAAGATAAAGACTGATAAAAAAAAGTTGCTTTAGGTGTATAAGAGAAAAATGAGATTGCTGTCCCCCGTAGAGAAAAGAAAAGAATTATAAATACAAGCACAAATACATTTCATTCTACATTACATTTTACACAAAGAAATATCGTCTCTGTTCACCTCCTAGAACTTTATATACAGTCACTCACATAAGTAATTATAATTGCCTCTGTATTCAATTAAAAATTTTGCCCATATTCTGAAGCGTTGACCACATGTTCGTAAAACTATACAATTCGAAACGTAACACGAAACTTCCGCTGTAGAATTTTCGACAATATTAAATACATGGATTCTGAATCCATGGGATATGTTATGACAGCATAGCCATTCAATCAAACCTTAGTTTTAAGATATATAAAAACATAAAAATATAAACAACACAGTTCTTATTAAAACTTCAGGTTATGTTCTATTACAATACGCGATACATTTCACTTTTTGATTAAAAAAACAGTGTCGTGTTATGTAATGTTCGACCTGAAAGTTGTTCATTCTACAATTAACCTCCAGTTTTAGACGTCATAGTGACAACGTCACGAATTCGTTGGTCCCAATGTAGGTCATGTTGCCTATTTGTCAGGACATTTGCCTAAAAAAAACAACGCCACTGAAGTATCTTCCGCTTAATTGTTAGAATATTTTCATAATAAACAATCCAGACTATTGATTTGGACATTGTCCATCGTTATTCGTTAAAAAGAAACATTTCGAAAGATAAATCTTGTCTCCTCAAAAATAGAATTCGAACTTGGAAAGAGTCTTTCTACGGGCATAACAGCGAAAATTTTTAACTTACAGATAGAACCAATAGACTTCGATAGATCGATACGGACAGACGTAAAGAGACGAGGTATATCATATAAAGAGTGAAAGGTTGATATTCCTTATTACGTGTATAAATATTTTGGGACACCCTGTAGAAAGGCTGTGGGTTCACTAACAGACCGAAAGACGGAGAGTCAAGACGGTTGAAGACAGAGAGACGTCGGTTTGTAACAAACCTGTACGTTGGTAGTCAGCGCGCCGGTAAATTTTAATAATATATTTTATTGGAATATAAAATGTTAGTTTGACCATTTATACAATCATGTCTATACTGGGTCAAAGTTAATAGTTTTCTAAATAAAAATTTGTGTATATCTTGAACAGTTACGAACTAAGCAAGTGGAAACTTTGGACAAAAAAAAAAAGACTTTGGCTGTTAGTAGCTCGCATTAACTCCGTTATGTTTTCCAACAAAATATTTATAAATTGAGCTCAATAAGAAAATCCAGTTTATTAATTCATTATTCATTACCCTGAAACGTTGTGTTACATCAAGAATTGATGTATTTTCTTAAGAAGGCTTACAGGCCTATTTATTCTATTAAAATAAGTACACGCTTATAAATCATCTTTTGCCTCGAAAAAAAACGAAATGGGATTTTGAAAATTTTTGCACGATTTATTAATTTCCAACATATACTTTTTTTTTTAAAGTCTGCAGTACAAGAATAATTTTAGATCGATCATGTATGTCCATTATATTGAAAATTTAGACCATATTTTAGACGGAATGAAATTCTTTCTTCACGATTTATTAGATATTGGGAATTCCAATTGCTTGACAGTAGGACGGGAAATATTATTTTTATTTCAACTTCGAGTGTAAAATATTTCAGAAGGCATGAAAACTTTGAAAGATATCAAGCACTTTTTATAATTAAATTATATATACCCACAGACATAATAAGCTGTTTAACTTCCTAGGTATTTGTAAAGAAAACAAACTACTTTTTTAAATTTTTTCCAAGTCTGGTCATCGCGATACCAAGCCTTAGAGTCTGCGCCTTGCTTGGAAAATCATCATAATTTCAAACCGAATAATTTTTTCCTTTAACTATAAATATAACACTCTAACACACCTTTATTCGAGACCGGTTTTAACACAGCTACCCAAAAGTAGTAACCAATTCAACAAATGTACACGTTTTGTGTATTAACCACACGTACGACGTCTATAAATCATTTAGGACTTCAACAAATGACAATTCTTTTTATAACACATCTACAAAAACTTACGTGTTAAAATATCATATCTTTTTCCCCCATAAATATCTTATCACCATTTAAAACATCCTACAAAATCATTCCTTTAAATCTGAATCGACGTAAGCCAGACTTAAATTTCCAACAACTCGTTAACAGAAACGCGGTTTTCTGACGTCAATGTCAGTGTCCGACTTAAAAGGATATTGTTGGTATTAAGCATTGGGAGGAGGGTGGAGAATCAGCGGGAAAAGCTGAAGGCTTACGTTAAAAAAAAAAATCCGAAGGCAACTTTTCTCATTACATGCGTTCTACCACAATTGACAACACGACAAACCACAACAACAGCCTTCTCTGATTTGGTCTCAGCTTCTACAATTAGACTATAAAATGTAGTTTCTCTTTTCTTACGCAAGAGCGCGTTCGTGTTTTTTATACACAGCAAAACCTCCTGTAACCGTTCACTGTTCTGTTTTACTCGTTAAAATCTTATTATTTTCTCTTAAATAATTTCTAATTCATCAGATTATCTACCTTTTGTAGCATTTTCATACAACACTAATCACCGCTGTCGTCTGAATTACGGGATTAATCTCCTCATTTATTACGATAATAGCTTAAAACAGATGACGGTCGACTTGTTTGTATCGCTATATCGATAGTCGACTGATCGATACTTATGTTATCCGAACGGCGTAGATAATATAACAGAATGATACGAAACGGTGACAATGAATCGTGAGTAGATAAAGTGTTGAAAGGAGAAGTCGAAATTACACTGGAGGGACTGAGGAAAAATAACGAGATACGTTAATCAAAATATAGTTTCTAAAAAGCATCTCTTGGTATAGTATAAAGCCTGTAATAATCTTTGAGTCGATTTTAACAAAATTATCGAGATAAAGCTTTAGGAAGTGATTAGTTTTATTTAAATGTAACATTATGTATATATGTTTTTTGACGTTAAATATCGCGTAAAATTAGTGTAATTAATGTCAGTTTCTTCAAATATTAACCAATATAGTAGCGAACTTAAGTACCTGTAATCTGCCTACAAGAAAAATTTTAAAATATATAAATGTGTCCCCTACTATTAACTCTCTTTGCAGAAATGGGTTCATTTTTTTAGGTTATGTTACCACTGTAATCACAATCTCTCTTCTATCGAAAAATCTCACTCGATTACTGAATATAATTAATTATATCTATTAAATTTACTTACTTATAGTTCATTTAAAGACTCTTGTCAGTTGCTTATACCATACGTCGTCTAAATATAGGACGAAATGAAAAGCTGACAGTGGGTGACTAGAACAGTTGTTATATTGAAGCTGGTAAAGACCCTATGTGGTATAGTGGTATGTAAATATAACATATGAGTGTCATTATATATTTAACAGCACACTGTGACTTTCAGCCACATGAAAACATAATACATTCTATAATTTATCTCAAGGTTTGGAAACAAGATTGTATCTGCTTGTATTGAGTACTTCGCTTTACGAGAGATACACTACAAGACGGAGATGTATAATAAATTAACCCAGTGCAAACTTGGTTGTTGGGGGGTGGGGGGGTGGAAACGAGCAATATGGAAGAATAGAGGGTGGGAGTAAAGGAAACACAAGACTAACTCCTAGTTTTCCGTGTTCTTTTTTTTTTCGTGCTTTTAATAAGCTTTTAATTCATTGTTTGTTTTATTCCAAGTTTTAATCAGTACTGAAATGAGTTTTTGGAGCCATTAACGATGTGGAGAAACAAAGGGAATCGATAAAACAAACTTGCGGGCCTCTGCCTCTACTACAAGAAAGATTACTTGGTAATTGTCTCTTGCATTCGTAAACATCCCTCCCACCCGCTCAAGACAGAGTAAGCAACCTACGAAGACGTGCGTCCCTGAAGAGAAGTCTTCCGAGTGGCTGTCGCTGACCGTCAGTCACTACACGAAACACCATCAGACTGTCGTCTTTTATCTGCGGTGACATCCGATCTTGACCTCTTGAGTTTGAATCTCACTCGAGGCATAGACGTATACCCGTAGATATATATTTCTCTTTCAATCATAAATTTCAAATATCTTCTTAAATCTATCAAAGAGTAACATAATGATATATCAAATCTAAAACTTCTTGACGATGGTGAAGAGTCAATTGAATATAAAAATTTAAATATAAAACGTAAAACGACGTTTCGGAGATGGGACTCTATCTCCGTCTTCAGGTTCCTACTCAGTTGGGCCCACTAGATAGAGCTAATCTCTATCTCCGGACAACGTAAAGGAGTGAAAGTCCCGGAATAAAAAGACATCACCACACCATCCATCCGTGGGACGTAAAAGAATAGTATGTATAAATCAAAATTCATAAAACACGATAAAGCCAAAAAAATACTTACAAAATGTGGTAATAAATACACATGATATATTTTGAACTTGGGATTAAAAATCATTCATAATATGATATGCTCGAATATACGTCCATGCCTCGTGTGGGAATCAAACCCATGATCCCAGTTTTAAAATGGCCTCCCAAGTCTTCACCCCCAGATAAAGAGTCAGATATTTGTATCATATTTTTTTCTTTGTCGAAAGATTTCCGCGGTTCAAAAAACTGCAGCTTGGAGATTAGGTGCAACGTGAAACACCAATCCGTCTTCACCCCCACGTGATTCCGCGACAAACCTTCCCCCTCTGGTAATACACGTACACAATACATTAAGGGATCGTTGCCAGCACTTAGCATTCCAAATTCTTTTCGGCGACGCGTATTGGCGTCTATTTACCCAAAGTTTGGGCGTCTGGCTTTGTTTTGTGTTTTCATTGTACGTCGGTCTGAGCCTCGCTGCTGTGACTGTAAACAACAAGTTAGATTAGAACCAACTTGGATAAGGTATTGATCGCTAACAAAATGCCGTCTCGTCGGCAAGGGAACGAACGGGCACTAATTTCATTCCTCTTTATGAACTAGCTTCGTGTTACAAGGGACGATGGGGTTAAAAGATCTCATCGCACTGCAACTCACTCAATATGGCAGCGTTCAGCAGACTCCTACCTCCAGTGATTGATTGATAAAAGCATTTTGCCGATGACTTTTATGAAACACAGTCGAAGTGCCGATAATTATATTTATTTTTAATTCAAAATGTTATTTTCTAACTACTAACTATCTAATTTTACGTTTAATTACCTCCACAGAACATTTATCCTTTAGAATTCGCACACTTCGTCATAGATTCTATGCCTTTTATGCAATATCGAAGTCCATTATCCTTTCTACAAGCTATTAAACACTTATCTTTACCCTGACATAGACAAATCCTATAAACAAAATCTCCCATCCTGTTTCATTACGATCCATTTTAATATTATATCTCATGTGCATCTATGTATTCCGAGTGGTATCTACTATATAGTTTTTTTGCGTGTTCCCAAGTGTTCAAAACTGCGGTAATTACAAACATCGGAACAATTGGTAACAAGGAGCACCAAAATAATTGTTTTGAAATTCTCAGACTCTTACACGAAGTCTGTAGAATATGAATCAACCTCGTATATGTCGTGGTATTGAAGACGGCTTCAGGGGAAGCACGCGAAGACAAGTTATCTAAGTTCTACAGAAATGCATGAAAGTCTATTATATTAAAACGGACCTCAAACGAGCAGTAAGGTCTATGTGCTACGTCCAACTGGCTTATTGTATGCTCCGATGGTGACACTAGTGAATACGATAATGGATATTATAGTTGCATAACAGGCGGGAATTTTGTTGAATAACTACGAGATTTTTTTTTTTTAGTGTTCTGTCTGACGACAGGTCCATATGAACAGGATCCTTCCATCCTTTTCTCGGACTGGGACCTGTTCATATACGTTCTTGGCAGATGATCCAGCAGTGGTTTGCCATTGCCTTCTTCTGTTTGTGAATGGAGTAATTGTTGGGATGCCCCGGAGAAACCGGGGAAGCCCCCGGAGGAAAATTCCGTGTTGCCTAGACCACGGCCTTGCCCAACGCAAGTTATAAATTCGGGCACCGCCGGGAATCGAACCCGAGACCCCCCAGGATTACAAGGCCAGCGTTCTAACCGCTAGCCCACCTCATCTTATTATTATTTAGTGTTCTGTCTGAGGACAGGTCCATATGAACAGGATCCTTCCATCTTTTTCTCGGACTGGGACCTGTTCATATACTTTCTTGGCAGATGATCCAGAAGTGGTTTGGCATTGCCTTCTTCTGTGTGTGAATGGAGTAATTGTTGGGATGCCACGGAGGAAAACTCCGTGTTGCCTAGACCACGGCCTTGCCCAACACAAGTTATAAATTCGGGCACCGCCGGGAATCGAACCCGAGACCCCAGGATTACAAGGCCAGCCTTCTAACCGCTAGACCACCGTGGCACGGTCTTCAGGAGATATACAAAAAATTTAAATTTAAACATTTGAAAATTTCGAGTTTCAGGGTAAACCAGTTTCTGTGCGGTAAAACACTTTTAATTGTTCCACAAGAGTCCAGAAAAGACTCTCACTTTACTTCTTGGGTTCGGCGTGAATTGTGTTTTGTTTGTTCAGATGGAGTAACCAGAGACTGGAAAATTTCATCACCTCAACCAAACACAAACACAAACACAGGCGAATTCAGAGACAGCTAGGGAGAGAAGGGATAAGGAAGGAGAGATGACGAGAAGAAATGAGGTGAGCTGAGATGGAAGGCGATGAGGTAAACACAAACATACATCGAGGCGTCTGATGTGCGTCGAGGGCTTAGAAGACAATCCTCTGATTGATGATTTGTAAACCCGATCAATCAGGATGCAACTTTGAGAAACGGATTCTCTCGTCTTGACGGCAAAGGAGATACATGTTAAAAGTTTCTTTTTTAAAATTATTCCTTGCCAAAGTCGCTTCAGTTTGCTGGTATCAAAAAATTTATAAGTTATAAAAAAAAATCGAATAACAATTACTCTAAAGTGAAATAAAAAGTCCAGTTTTAGAAATTAAATACGACCAGATATTATTTACGTACCACAATATCACAATCGATCGATTGGGAAGGAATTACGGCTTATTTTGAGATTACATCAGTGAAATTACCTGGAGGACATTTAACTATAAATGAAACCTCCCTCAGATAAAAAAAACATCGAAGTTTTATTATTCTCTTACCTCACAGCTTCCTCTTGAGGGTTCTTCTTTATGTGATGTCACATTGGCTGTAGGGAACTACAAGCCTGCCATCTACAGAGAAACCACAGACGTTTCCAAGACCGCTTGTTACATCGTAGGTCTAATCGCATCGGTTGGTAGTGTGACAAAGAGGAATCTGTTACTGTCACAAATAAATTAACAGAATCTAACAAACTAACACTAATAGCAGAACCAGGGTCAACGCAGCTAATAACACCCCCCCCCTACACACAATTTATCCTACTTCCATTCTCACAACCTATTTTCTGCGTTTAATGATGTCCTCTCTCCCTGATGATGGAAGGAATAAATAACTCTGTAAAGTCGATAAACTTCTACCCAGAAGACAGACATATTCATAAAGATTTATGTCTTCTGGGTTGTTGCGCTGTGTAGTCTGGTCGATGTTAACCAACGTTTCTGAGGTCATACTGCCTCCGTCATCAGGGCGATGAAT
>NW_019060734.1:722671-736660 GCF_000696155.1 Zootermopsis nevadensis | reverse complement strand
AGAAATCTTCATACTCATTGCCCTGATGATGGAGGCAGTATGACCTCTGAAACGTTGGTTAACATCGACCAGACTACACAGCGCAACAACCCAGAAGACAGAAATCTTCATACTCTGATGACGGAGGCAGTATGACCTCTGAAACGTTGGTTAACATCGACCAGACTACACAGCGCAACAACCCAGAAGACAGAAATCTTCATACTCATCGCTGTGAAAACCTCAAATCTTACATTGCAATTTGCACTAAAAGATTCTCGTGGAAAGAAATTTGACATAAAAATGTAACTGAGTAAAACATATGAAATATAGAAAGGACACGCGAAAGCCCATTTGATTCCTGACAGATAGAAGAGTTGTCACGTTAGCGTTGGGTCGTTTCTGGCTGTCACTCTGAGCTGAAGAGATTCTGGTTTACAGTCTCCATCAAAGAAAATCTTCAGTCGGATTTAGTAAACCAATTGACATTAAATATATCAGGAAACAAAACAAAATTTCCCACAGGAAAAACATAATTTCTCACAACTACCGATGTATTAAATGACAAAATAGAAAATCTGTGAGGCAATAGTGCATATTCCTCCAAGACAATGACGCTGTATCGATACAAAACATTCGAGGGTCTCAGCCCCTTAGCCGCCCAAAGATGGCTAATTTTAATATCTTTCATAAACTAATTTCGTGCTGGCGAAATTTTAATAGCTGAATAAAATCATCCAAGTTTTATTGTCGCTGGCGGACTAGGTGGTGTGTGGGGGTGGCGAGCCACAAATCTTTACCCCATGTAACACTAGCAGGAGCACAATTAATTTTATAGCTCCCTTCTTGTCAGAGCTCATTAAGACGCCAGCCATTGAATGCAACATCCGCTGTCTTGTGCTGTTTCCAGCGTTGATCGTCATTACATCGGCTTGGGTGATCGCGCTGCTGATGCTGGGGGGTTGGGCGTGGGGGTGAGGGTTGGTTGAACATTGCGACGATCTTCAGCAGCCCTTTCTCCACCCACCCCCTCCGCAAGCAGTAGTCTTAACGGGTACAAGGCGAGACCACATTGCCTCCCTCTCAGGATTACAACTGGATGGTATCCGAGGATTCAATTGCTTGTTCATTGCGATCCTACACGAGTACCAAGCTAAATGTTGTTCTGCCATTAACAATTATTTGATTTGGGCCAGTGTGTAGTCAATAAATGCATTTAAACTTGCAATAACGTAGCTCTGATGACTTTTCAAAGCGTGGACCCTTAGTAATCGTGCTTCACAAATCTCTTTTCCTTCCTTTTTCCTTCTGAGACACAAGAGTTGTCCAGGTCGCGTTATAAATTCTAACTGCCTCTGGAATTGGCGACAAACACTTCGTCTGTACATCAGTTCGGCTGAAGTTTCTTGCTTCAAAGTCATTCCAGATAAATGTTTCTCTATTGGCGGATGACATCCCCCCCACCCTCTACCCCGAAGAAGTTAGTAAACAAATGACGTGGGGAATTTCAGTGGCGAGTGGGATGTAGATATTCTGTAAAGTCCGTGATCTGTTGATGTAAGAAGGTAGGTCCACAGACATTCTCAAGATGGTGTCTCATTGCCGCGAAATCTAATCGCACGAGACACTCGGATGCGAATCAGATCCCCCGAGCACGACAACGAAAGATTCTCATCATTTCCACTCGGGTATAATGATGATGGGTTCGCTATGAACCCACTCGTCGCACCAAGACTTCCCCGAAGACCGAGGGTTGAGACAGACATCCCCCATCCTCCGCTCTGGTCGGACAGGGTCCTGGAAACACGCCAGCCCACCAACATACAAACTCTTCCCGGTAATTAGTTCTCAAGATGTTAAACGATGACCGGCGAAGGACGTTCTCAGGGGACTATTGAAACATTTGTAACCCTTCTATTCGCCCCCCCTTCACAGTCCCAATTTCATCTGCCCCCGGGGTTAATTGCAATACTGCGTCTTGGTACAAACGACGAATTCAGATTAATGCATGGTACCGTTCTGAAGCCAAGTTACGAAAACATTACTTGTTCCTGTAATGAATTAAGATTTGATCTAATTTGCTGCAAAACACGATGAATGTGGTGAGTAGAAGGGAGCTACTGTATTCTTTCGTCAGGGTTGATTCTTACAGCTCGAATCTCAGCCGATAATCGTCACAAGACCCATTTTGTTTTGCATTTGAACCCTGAAGGCAAATATCGGGATAATGCCCCGGGCTGATGATTTAAACAAATATATATTTATCACAATATGACGCAACTTTATCATCTCACGAAGAATATTTTTTATTAAAAACTTCTTTCCTTATGCTAACTCATTCACACTCACCCTGTGGTGCAGGAATTTCTTTTAAAAGTCGATTGTATACGAGGCTTTCCAAGGAATAGCCCACTTTCTTTATGGAACCTGAAGATTCATCACCGTGTACACAAAAGCCCACCACCAGACTCTATCATGAATCCATTCCGCTCCATCGATTCAAATCTCCCTAAAGGTCCATCTTTCTTTCCTTATGAATATTAATCAGACACATTAATTCGTCAAACCCAATTAACGTCACCCAATTCCACGAAAATATTTTAAAATACCTAAAATCAGACAACTGTAACATGGAATCGAAGTAAGGTGCTATGACTTCCCGAAGTAGAAAGAGAAAATTAGGTCTAATTAGTAGATCTGAATTCATTAGCCACAATCATTTGAGACATGACACAAATTTAAAAGTTCAGATACAATTTTTTTTTAAAAAAAATTAAACATCCTTTTTATAACGAAACTTTTATGGAGCATTTTTTTCACTGTTGACGTGTTAATATGCGTTGACCTCTGTAGCCATCTGTCGGGATGCAACTGCTGCTTTTTTCATTATTTTTATAGAGTATCAGTTGTTTGTATTTCATCGCCACGATTTATGAATCAGCTTAATCCATACGCGTTGTCAACAGATAAAAAAAACATGCAGGTGATAAAATCCTCTGTGGATGGCGGCGATGCGAACAAAACACCGTTGAACAATGCGTAATATCCAGTAACATCTAGTACCTTGAAAAACAACAGAATTTTCTAGAAAACTTTGATTCCGCAGTATTTAAAAGCGGGACATAATGTGTTGAGTCACGTCATACCTTTGACTAAATCTGATCACTATTTTATATCTGACTGAACACTTAACATAAACACAAGGGCCAAGATCGTTAAAACTTAAATATCTTATTCCATCTAGTGCCGAGGTTACAAAGTGTTGAAGCTTAACTTCACAGCTGTAATACGTCCTAACTGTGTGGCACACACACAGAAGGAAAATTTTCTGCAAAGCTCTTCTTGAGAAGCTAATAGTTGTTCATCTAATCAAGAAATTCATCGAGTGTTACAGAAACTTAAAGTTGATTGATAGATTCCAAATGTCCCACCACTGGTCACTAGCCTATCCTAATCTAATCTAACCTAACCTAACTCAACCTATCCTAACCTAACCTAACTCAACCTATCCTAACCTAACTCAACCTAACCTAACCTAACTCAACCTAACCTAACCTAACTCAACCTATCCTAACCTAACTCAACCTATCCTAACCTAACTTAACCTAACCTAACCTAACCTAACCTAACCAAAACCATACACTGAAATGTAGGGACCGTTCAAAAACATTTGAGTGTAATTTAGGAAGACTGATATCTTCGCTTTGTGGAGTACAGTTTTAATTATATCACTCATAAAATTGTACACAAATAAATATTAAGTTTTCAATAATAAACCTTTTTGTTTTCCTTCCCTGTAACATTAATTTCACATTAATAAATTAATAAAACGTCTTGTTTATTAGTAATAAATTTAATGACTTACACTCACTGGCCACTGAACAGTATATATAACACACACGATTACATTTCCGAATTAAAATATTGGACCTGAGACATAAAACGGCGACGTTCTAAACAAACAGGAACAAGAATTGGCGTCTTTACGCCTCAAAGCGACGCCTCTGTGTTATAATAAAGGACGGAGTATTAATTCTGTGCACATCGAGTCCCCATTCATCGATTTGCAGTTACCCTCGTCTCTCCGCGTTGCCTGACCGCAAACGCTTAGCGTCGTGAGTGTAAACAGATCGCACGCTCCACCACAGACATGTACCGCCAGTGTTAGTAATTGCCAGGTAGGAGACCCGAGACCAACAACACTGAATTCTAAAGAGAGGGGAAAGAATGGATAATGAAGGTGCGAATGATTCTTCGTAAACTAAACGTAAGACGTCTCTCAAATTTCCAGAAAAAAAAAGACAGAACATTTTATTCTCATTTTCGTCAATGGGACACAGCTCACGTCCTATATATTTCGGGGAAAACGTCTCGGCGGAATGGTTAACACTCATGCTTATTCATCGTCCTGACGATGGAGGCAAAAAGTGCATACGAAACGTTGGTAAACTTCCATCAGACTACGATGGGCCGTAACTTAAATCCTGCTTCAAATTCGATAGATGCAGGGTTCAAACGTCAGTAAAGAGACTGTCCAACCTCACAAGTTCTTCGTAAAGATACGTCTAGACGTACGTACGAATTCATTTATTTACGTCGGTCAAGATGGTATCATTTGTGTCTATTACTCTAAGCCACTGACAGTTTTGCTAATTAAACTACAGATAAATAAATAAAAGTTATTACATTTAGCCTGAAACGTATTTTAATTTGATCGTCTCAAGTTTTATCGTCCCTTCGAGATTTCGGACAAAAATTATGTATGTTTCTTATCTACTTCATGTGTACTATAAACCCCGCCTATCTCATCCTCTTTTTCAAATAATCCATCCAAATCCAGGGAACTACGTAACAAGATGTTTTAACGATGATTTGTTAATTCCTCGTCTAATCCAACAGCTGCAGAACAGACGAAAAGAGGTAAAGCCAATTCATGACGACTTACTACTTGAAAAGTTTTCGGAACGGAACGGAACGGAACGTAACTCACACGAACTCTAAATAAGACCAAAACATCATAAATAAAGTGATTCAACGACAAAACAAAAATTTTATTAATTTAATACTTAAAATTATTGCAAAACTGACACGGAAATTTAAAGCGATTTAAAACAGGTTTAAGAAATGTAAGACTTGAGGTTCTCACAGCGGTGAATATGAAGATTTCTGTCTTCTGGGTTATTGCGCTGTGTAGTCAGACTACACAGCGCAATAACCCAGAAGACAGAAATCTTCAGGTTTAAGAAATATCTGTAGTAGTAGTAATAATAAATCAATTCAATTCAATTTAAGTGCTTGACAACAGCCAAATAAGGCCAATAACAGCCAAGCACTAAACCAGAGTACAGGATAAAATATAATAAATAATTAAATTCATTTCAATAATAATAAAAGTAAAAGAAACAAACAAATGAAACAATATATATAAATGTACCATATTAATATTAATAATAATTCGATTCATTTATTGAATAATATTTCACAAGTAAATTGGCTAAATACGATACGTAAGTAATATAATTAAATTCAATAATTCTAAATAAAAACATTAAACAATAATAATAATAAATTGTTAAATTGGAGATGACGTAATCGAAATGGAAATGACTTCTATTATAATTATTAGCAGCATTGTCCCTCAGAAAAAGGGCATTGCACCCAATTATGGCAATGTTCAAGACTCGATTAAACAGGAGAACATCATTATACAGGCCTTATGCTCCACATGGCAGTGGTGGGGGCTGCCTATATCTACCTCCTCGCAGTTCTATCGCCTAGCAAGAAAGGGCCCGTCCAACCCTTACCGAGTCTTTGTCGCTGCTGGCAAATGCTAATGAGAACGGTCCACTTGAATACCAAACAGGACTCCAATCTTGTCCCTTACTTGTGGTAGTGTATGTCTGGGGCCATGGCACGGATGTTAAGATGCTCGAAGCCAACTATTGTAGTATGAAAACCAACACGCAAGATAGGAATTTGTGCAAAATGATCAATGGTATTATGTCTTTGAGAATGTAGGAAACGTGAAACGTAAGAAGCGTATAACCAACCACGCAACCTTCGAAATGATAAAGACTAAGCAGTTCATATAAATAATATTTAAGAATTCGGTCCGTACCGCAAAGAAAACACAATTCATCGTTAAAAAAATTAAATGGTTAACGCTGTTTAAGGAAATAATCGCTGTTTACATTGAGAATCATAGTTCGTCTGATTAATATTAAAGAATTCAGTCCGTACCGCGAAGAAAACACCACACTTCACCATTACGTAGATCAACTGGTTAACGCTGTTTAAGGAAATAATCGCTGTTTACATTGAGAATCATAGTTCGTCTGATTAATATTAAAGAACTCAGTCCGTACCGCGAAGAAAACACCACACTTCACCATTACGTAGATCAACTGGTTAATGCTGTTTAAGGAAATAATCGCTGTTTAAGCTGAGAATAATACGAAACCCATAATTACAAAATAAAAAGTTATTGATTTTTTTTTGAAGTAGGTGGTGAATATAGTTACCACTGGACTTTAAAGAGTTAAATGACACTCAGAATTTCCCTTGAAAACTCCACCCTTACAGATTTTGATTTTGTCCCTTAAAATTTACTTAGAAATTATATCCTCGCTGTAAAAATGTCACGAAGGTTTGACGTTAGAAAATTAAATTCTTTCTGGCCATCAGAGTTTAGCCACGGGCCGATTTAGAAATTCAACATTTAAAATCGTGCAACGTGATATTTAGCGTAACATTAGCAACATCTGTCGGAGATTTTTTAAACATGTAATTTACATATATTCCAAACGAGAAAAGCGTAATTTTTTTAAATTCTATCTACAGACATTTATGTCATGACAAGAGACATATTACACTCCATACATAAAACGTTTCATTACCAGAAAATGGATTAATGGTGCAAAATTTATAATCACATTTAAAGTTTTTTTTTAAAAAAGTATCGGTAAACATAATTTTTTCAGAAAATTTCTATCTTCTTGGTTACCGCGCCGATTAGTCTAATCGCCCTGATGATGGAAGCATCAAATACCACCGAAACGTCTGTAGTGTACCAGACTACACTGCGTAACTTGTGCTGAATACTATATACCAAGACTGTACCAGGATTTACAGCTGAAAAGAGACCCACAATTTCCCCCTTCTTCTATTGGACTAATTTTTCCGAAGGTGGCGGAAACGTTGCAAAGGGGTGAGGGGAGGGGAGGGGAGGGGAGATGCCTTTCAGGTGTCTGGGGACTCATCCCGGAGCTCGTTACAAACGACAGCTACTCTGGGTTTTACAATCGTGTCGCGGCGAACGTACAAGACTCAAATAAACTGATCGTCACATGCAAATTGTGGCATCTGCTTGCTGAAAAATCCTAAGGGACGTCTCTACCTATAAGTGTAACTTGCACTAAAAGACGCGTTCAAATCACTGGAGGGGAAGTACCCGTTAGCAAAGTATAAAGAACTTCGTTTTCAAAGCAGCCAAATAGCATTAAATCGGGCTGCCTTGTACACAAAGAGTTTTGCAAAATGTCAGAAATACCCGTAAGATACGAGGTCTTAAACGCAGTAGATACAATTCATATTTCTCAGCTGATACGTGTTTATATAATGTTCGACGATTCGTAGCCTGTCATTAAACCCGAGTCGATTACGTCACTCCTACCTGACCAGATGTTTAATCTATACTTCCGTGCTGGGGTCTCGGGTTCGATTCCCGGCGGTGCCCGAATTTATAACTTGTGTTGGGCAAGGCCGTGGTCTAGGCAACACGGAGTTTTCCTCCGTGGCATCCCAAAAGTTACTCCATTCACACACAGAAGAAGGCAATGGCAAACCACTTCTGGATCATCTGCCAAGAACGTATATGAACAGGTCCCAGTCCGAGAAAAGGATGGAAGGATCCTGTTCATATGGACATGTCGTCAGACAGAACACTAAATAATAATAATAAAAAAAATTAATAATATTGACTGCCATTTACTCAGGATTTAAGTATCGAGACGATAAAATTAGACTCATATCGGAGGACCTCACACTTAACCGAAAATTAGTCATTCACAGGAGAATGTTTAATATTACTTGTCAGATTACCCGTCTCCATCATTGAAATTCAGCAATTACAGAACTATAAATGCGTCTGACAATGGCCCTGAATTCAATTTTAACGCTCCCTGTCAAATAAAGATTCTTCTGCGTTGGCTCGGATGAATTGTATGCTCCCGCAGACTTGCATGTGTACCAATAAAACACGGCCAATGTCTGGTAAACTTTTGGAATGTTCACTATCCACGCGGCTCGTATGTCTTACACACCTGTGATCATAAATGTTCTTGTTACTATTTATATTTGTATTTGGGGCTAGCAGAATTGCCATTGGCAACGGTTGGAGGAATTCATTCCGACAACGTCATCGGAATACAGCGGTCTCTTGTAACAAGTCTTAGTGTCTCTATGGTTACGAAACAGGGGTAAGGAAAAATGCTTAGTGTAGACACATGATTATTTTATTTAGTGTTCTGTCTGACGACAGGTCCATATGAACAGGATCCTTCCATCCTTTTCTCGGACTGGGATCTGTTCATATACGTTCTTGGCAGATGATCCAGAAGTGGTTTGCCATTGCCTTCTTCTGTGTGTGAATGGAGTAATTGTTGGGATGCCACGGAGGAAAACTCTGTGTTGCCTAGACCACGGCCTTGCCCAACACAAGTTAAAAATCAGAAACAAAACCAAATTTATATTATCTGTACAGTCCAACGAATTTTATGTCTTCCAATACCATTACACCACGATGACAAATATTTGTATTCATTTGAAACAATTTGTTAATTGGTGCGAACATATTTAAATGAGCATGGAAGGAGACAATGTTAGATGGAAAAAAAATTGTTAGTTTCATTGTCTGCAATATCAGGACAAGATGAGTTAAAAAAAAAACTTGCTCAAAAATTAATACAAAATATAAAATAATACGTAGTTATAATTTTTGACATTTGCTACATTACACGCTATGTGATGAAAGTATTGTCATCATATTGTGACTTTAAACAAAGAAATTCACGTCATGACCACCAAAGTCATTGGTATATGCACCAGATGGACTGATATCAGGGGTTGGGGGGTGTTAGGGGGTTGGGAGGCTGCCGGAAATTTAAGCCGGCAGGTAACCGTACGTGAGAGAGATGACTGTGCTAGTGGGAATACAAATGTGTTTTTGGTTTTGTCAATTCTGATATGAAACAGAATGAAGAAAGGGCCTGCTTTCAATAGAGCATTATACACAAACTGTGTACATCACGTCAAACTACACGGCTTTTGTTCGTGGGCTGACATGTATTTACAGTGACATTCTAATCTAAAATTGACTAAATATTTTAAAAAAAGAACACCTGTAACTCCTGGACTAATTTTAATTATTCAAACGCCATTTAAAGCTCAGTTCTACATGCCATTTTGTAAAGAATGTTATCAGATGATGTATCTGCCTTCATGGAACGAACTTGAATGTCGAACAAAATCAAAATGTGTCTAGAAATACTTCCTTACTTAGCCACAAACATTTGATTGTAAAATCCGTCTAAAAACGAAGGGAGACTTGAATAATCATTATTTTAGCATTCGCATACCCATTCTGTAAGCGTCGTCACATATTCTTGAAAATAAACATATATATCTATAATTTGTAGTTTAATTGCGTCATGTTTGTGTTTAATTCAGTAATATATCCTTTATTTCCGTCTATGCACAAACTTAGTTGTTAAAATTGGTGTTATAAAGTTTAAATTTAAAACTTAAAATTGGTGTTATAAACATCGTAATAGCGATGAAGAGCGCCAAATTTTAAGTTTTAAATTTAAACTTTATAACACCAATTTTAACAACTAAGTTTGTGCATAGACGGAAATAAAGGATATATATCTATAATTGTTGACAGATGGCATAAGAGATTATTTTCGAATATGATCTTGTTAAACACGAAAAATGTCTAAACGTAGATCAAAGGTGAAAATGTTTTAAATCAGTTTCCTTATGCTACCATGACACGGTTAAATCTCACGGCGCCTGAAAAATTAGACCTGTAAAACGGGAGGTTCTGTTCTCGATCAATGTATGATCACGAGTAAAATAAGGTTTAGTAAATGAATTTATTGTAAATCATACAAATATTAACACCGACCCGTAGACCTGTATCAAAATATGAAAGGGTAGATACTTATCGAATTAAAACTAAACCATATTATTTTAAGAGTACGGATTTTACAAATGGTTTGGACATCGCTTGTTCATAGTTCTGAAAGTCTTAAAAACAACTAATTGTATCAGTGTGGTTAAAAACATCTTCCCAACATCCTATACAGCGAAATGCAATGGGCTGAGGTCCAATTTATATTTTATGAGTAAACATATCTAACTGGCAGCCTCTCACCGTAAATTATAGACTGTACCAGAAGTACGTATTATTTTTGATTACAGAGAAGACGCAATTTTATTTTACGAAATAGAACCTAAGGCTATTTTATTTTGGGCTTCAAAAATCTCGCAATAAAAATGACATTTTAATTTATTGAATTGGCGGGGAGAAGAATATGATACAGACTTGTTACATACAAACAAAAACATTTCATATTGTAATTTAATTTCCGAAAAGACCTCTTTCGGCTACTTGCTGTTTTAATAACACAATTGTTTAACAGTAACAGCGCTGTCAATTACCAGGAATATTCGAATATTCGTCTGTAAATATCAATGCATTTCTCAATGAACGTTACATAAAATGTGTAATCGATATGTAAATGTTATTTAATCCACGACACATCTGTAAATAAAATGAAATGCCAAGTTTACATTAAATTTTAAAAAATTGTTGTTGTTTATTGGTTTAACTAACGACGCGTTTTAAATTTTAAATTTTAAATTTTATAGAAGACAGCTTCCAATGTGAAAATGTTTATGAAAGTTTCGTTACAAAGATATTTAATGGAAATTTTATTTTGAGGTACTATCCCAGAATTTTTCGGAAAGGATTTAGGAAATAAAACAAAAACTTCTCACTAAGCGCCAACCACAATTCTGAAAGACGAACGTAAGATGTAATTTATATAAACATTGACAAGATATATATAACACGTAAACACTGAATTTTACATTTTATTATAATTCTTAAAAAAAAAAAAATTACTAATTACCCCCATCATACGTTTGCCATTTTCTGACGTACCTCGAATGCGTACATTCAAATTTAATTGGTATTTCGGAACACGTAACACCTCAAACCATCCATTAAGAATATTCGAGTCGCAATCAATAACAAAAGTTGTGCGAAATAAAGCGGCGAAATTCCTCCAAACCAAACACTCCCATTACCTTCGTCACTTTTCGCCAAACTTTAACAAAGTTTGACGTCCGAAGAATTTGCAATTTCCCTGCCCTGGTACAGTATTAATATTAATAGGCTAAGTTCTTTCTCTTACTGTATTCCTCTAAAGTTCAATAGTCACGATACAGACTAATGAAAAGGAACCAACTCTCTACTCTCTGCTGACTTTCGTTCTGCAAAACTTAAAAGTCCGTGAGATCTTACAATAAAATTACGTACAAAGGTCCAATATGACGTCATTTATACCTACATTAAACAAGGAATTTCCACGAAGCGAACTCGATTAAGAATTGAATTTTAGCAACAAAAACATCTCATAGAATTTATTGAGAATTCTGTTATCAGGTTAACACACATGGCAGGTACAAACCAGATAATATAATACAAAACACAACTCAGTCCCATTCCTAATACGTATCTGACAAAGAACAAATTGGTTGCACCACAAACAGCAAGAACATTTTACATTTAACAAAGGTAAATCAATTATTTATTGTATTTAACTAATTTTAAGTAAGATGATAGAGTTGCGTCATATTGTGAAAATATATATTTAATTAATTAATCTTGTCCGTCTAATCACAATTTAAAATTTAAAATTAAGATAGTTAAAATACCATGTGGTGCTCCTTATCGAAACATTCGATTTACATTTGGAACATCACTTTCTCACTACATGTTTCGGTTCTTAGATGAACCATCTTCAGGTGTGTAAAAATTACAATTATATAAACTTAAAACTTAATCATAATTTCTATTATGCAACTTTTTCGTAGTTGTTTATTAGTTAATAGTGATGTTCACTTCCAGATTCCATTTGAATATATTTGAAGTTGTTCTATATATGTGCGTCGTGATGTTCCAAATGTAAATCGAATGTTTCGATAAGGAGCATCACATGGTATTTTAACTATCTTAATTTTAAATTTTAAATTGTGCTTAGACGGACAAGATTAATTAATTAAATAATTTTAAGTAACTTTTAACTGCAGAAAGTGACAGATGTCGGTTTAAGTAATGTCCTAACATAAATCTGGAGGATCTGAAGATTACCATGAACGTAACTCAGCACAGTTACCCCAGAGTTTTAAGCACTCGATGACTACGTGCATTGTGTAACGTGGTCTTCGCAGACATAAGCCATTTAAATATAGCAAAGGTATTTAAACACCTTGTAACCAGCTGCTGAACAATAAATAAACAAGTTAGGTCTCAGCCAAAAAGACACAGGCGTCCTCATTTAATAATCCTGAAAATGTGTGTCGACTTTGGGGAACACTTATTTACCAAATTTAATATTTAATACTTTGTGTTCACGCGATTCTGTCAGATTAATCAATTCCACCCGGAAACAATGCACAATGTCGTAAATTCTGCTCAAAAAAACTCCCAACAGATACATTGGAAGAAAAAAAAATCTAAGACCTTTGTCCAGGTTTTTCCTGAAATATAAAACACATAAAAATTTTAGGTATTAAAAGGTTAATATTCTGTATCATCTAAAATGTTTTTTTAACAAACAAATTATTTTAGCTTCATGTAAAAACAATAAATAACCAAACAAAAGAAATAATCGAAACAACACACAGGTATAAAGAGAAATGGATGTTTTCTGGGTTGTTGCAGAGAGTTGATGCAAGCAGCAAACAATTCTAAAACATCATTAAACTTAACACTCGACTACACAACCCAGAATACAGCCATCTTCATATTCTCGACCTTGAGAACCTGAAATCTCATATATAAAGATTTTACAGCAAACTGAGAGGCCTAAAGTGATACCAACTCCACAAATTTCCCTCGTATTTTAACGAATATTAAATGAATAAATTGTAAAGAAATAATTATCGTGACCAATTCCAAGACATCTGAGAGACACCGAATGGGGTCGGAGTCCGAAAAGCTAAGAAACCCATTCAAGACACAAGGTCTGGTTATCGGGATTCGAACCCGGCATTTACACAGTACAACGCCAAGCTGGTGACCACTCTCTGGCTCGGATTGGCACGCTACGTCTGCACGTGGAACGCGATCTTGCCTTGCACTTAGCGAGGCCATTCGTCCTCCTGCCGCTTAAGTCTCGGACCATTGCACAGCTGAAGGTCTTTTTACACAGCCACCGTCCAGAACATTCCAACAAATAGAAATTCGCCACTCGCAATATCAAAGATCAATACAGCTGGTTCCTGACAAGTTTGAATTATTACCACAAGTATTATTATTATTATTATTATTATTGAGTTGAATTATATTACTTAGGTATCGTATTTAGCCAATTTACTTGCGAAACATTATTCAATAAATTAATTTAATTATTATTATTATTAAAATAAACAATAATCATTGTTCTTTTTTATTATTATTTAGTATAATATTTTATTCTGTATGTTGTTTGTCCAAAATTGAACTGATTTTAATTTAATTTTTAATTTACTTATCCATAACATTTAGCTCATATACTTATTAATTATTTTGCAATAAATTAATATTGTACTTTATATATTCAGTTCATTGTTTGTTTGCCTTAATATTATAAGATTTGTATTGTTGTTAGTGCTTGGCTGTTATTGGCCTTTTCGGCTGTTGTCAAGCACTTTAATAAATGAATTGAATTATTATTATTA